>PVIU01009637.1:27195-75087 GCA_004026605.1 Ondatra zibethicus
ATAGGGAGATGTGACGCAACTCGCGCCTTGATTGGCTGCTAAGTCCCGCTGGCACCAGAGTCCTCGGGATTGGTTAGGGACACCTAGGTTATTGCACATGCGGGAAGCGCCTGGATGCTCAGTCCTGAAGCATTGCCAAATATGGAATTTGTTTACCTCCAAACTGCGAGGATGCAAGCGTATGGCTCCCTGCATCTGCCTCTCTTTCTCCCACATTCTATTTTCTCTCATTCTCCCCTCCTACTTATTCACTCTGCCCACCAGCCCAACCTATCCCTCCCCTGCCAAGCCATTGGCTACTTATCTTTTTATTAGACCTGTCAGGTACTTTAGGCAGGCAAGCTAAAACAGCAACACATCCTTTTATAATTAAACAAATGAAACATAAACAAATTTAACACATCTTTACATAGTTAAAGTAAAATCTCACATTTCCCCCTTTTTGACTAAATAAAAATGAAGGGCTTTAAATTTAACAGAGTAAAATTATATACAAAAAGAACAGTTACCAAGTAAGAACTACCTTTAAAATATCCATTTCATTTTTATTTGGCAAATTCAGAGAAAATATTCTATATGTATCCTATCTTGGTGTGTCCAAAGTTTTGTACATAATTTACTTTCTATCATAAATAAGGAAAACTATATATAGTCTTTAATTTCTTTAAAGACCAAAGAATGATATGCTACCTGAGTAAAGAGGAAGCATAGCAAAAGCCAGTTCCAAATAGGAACAAGAGAGACATCTGGCAGCCTGGACAGTCATTCAAGGTTCCTCTGCATTCTTGAGGAATCTATATTCGAGCTATAATACTACAATATATTATAGACATTTTTGTGAATCACAAATTTTGAAAGACTCTCCATCTTGATTTGGAAAAGTTCATTATTCTTTTTCCTTTGTGTCCTGGAGTATCTTGCAGATGATGCCCCTCATCCATTCTGAAATAAATTGGTGTTGCCAGGAGCAGATGGTTCTCACTGTCTTGGAAAGTTTTAGGTAATTATGCATCTTAAATATGATATTCTGCATGATGTTGTGCTAAAAAGCTGTAACCTTTGTCAATACATATCACTTGTCAAGATTCAGGAGGAGTCATCTGATAAAACCTCATTCATATTAACCTGAAAAGCACCACAGTCTCATTTTCTGTGGAAATAAAAGCAAAATGTCAAAGTATGTTTGACTTCCATTTGACAAATACAATTTTTTACTTCCATTTGAAAGCTAAGACGTATTTAAAATAATGAGCTTGGTTTATTTAAGTAGTGCTTCTTTAAATCTCATGTAACTTAGTAGCTGTCATTTGCTTATAAGCATTCAAAAATTCAAATTCAAAACAACACCATACAGAATCCAGATACCCTGTGTACTTCCCATCCTTTTGTGTCCTTTTCCCTTTGAATTACTGTACTATCTTTTCAGAAACTTTCCTTTATTATTTACATACTATTTATTTTTTCTTGTTACCATCTATGCCCATTTTCTTAAGCCTACACACATTTTAACATACCATAAACTTTTGAGGATTTTTTCCAACTTTACATGTCTTCAATGCTTGTTTATATCCCGTTTTTAACTGATTGAACCAAGCCTTAAAGTCACAGAGTAGATTTGTGCTGGTGGCTGGCTCTGCATTGCTTAGTTCCATGAGAATTAAGTTTTATGTCCTGTGGGCCTGACTGAGAGCTGTATTCAACTGGGAGCTGTGTCTATCCAGGAGCTGCATTCAACAACCCCAGCTCTATGAAGCTGGTGCCCAATCTGCGGCAGGAATTTTTATTTATCTTGTTTCTACCTAACATGCTGACTACTGAAGTGCTCATTTACAGCAAAGCCTCTTACAGGAACCTTACTCTTTTCTTTCTTTTCAGCTTTCTCAAACTCTATGTGGAAATTCAGGCCCCTCCTTGGAATGCCAAATGTTCAGGCACTCTTGAACTGTGAATAAGCTCCCAAATAAAGACAAGGAGAATTATTATTAGTTAGGAATGCTCAGCTTTATCCTATGTTTGTCCCACTAGCTTTTATAACTTAATTTAACCTCTTTCTCATCATCTATATTTTGCCCGGGGCATCTATCGGGGTCCAATATCCCAACATAAAAACTACTTTTCCCTCACTGGACCGGTGCTGACCGTGGGAAATAATGAAACACAGTTCACACAGCAATATTAGAAGGGAGTTTCAGGCTTCCTTCATTCCTGAAGATCACCCGCGTTTGCTATCCAAACACCTTTTATTCCCCCAGATAAACCAAGGTGGAAACTCATTAATATTCTCTTTCTAGGGTAGTACTATCACTCCAGCAACTCAGTCACCAGCTTGGAATCCACACCTCTCCCCAGGCGATCTACATAATAACAAAAGAAAGGGAGCAACACGTCCTGAGGCCTTTGTTAGGAGGCTACAGCTTGTCTGGAAGGACAACACTGCCCTAGAAACCAAGCATGGCCAGAGAACCTGGCTGCAAATATCTCGTAGGAAATTTGTGCCTACAGGCTTTTTATCTTTTTTTCTGTAAGTTGTACTTTCTTACTTCTTTCATGTCTTTCTGTCTGGAAACTGCCTGCCTCTCTTTCTCCCTCACTGTCTTCTCTTTCATTCTCTTCTCCTACTTGTTCTCTCTTCCTACCAGTCCTTCCTATCTCTCCTCTGTCTACCCATTGTACTTTCAGCTTTCTGTTAGATCAATCATGTGCTTTAGGCATGCAAGTTAAAAAAGAATTTTTAACACATCTTTACAGAATTTAGCCAATGCGACATAAAGAAATGTAACAAATCTTTACATAGTCAAAGTAACATTCCTCAACACCTGACCTTTGTTCCTCTAGGGTAAATAAATCTCTGTGCTGAGAACTTATTCTTTGTGTATCCTGAGGCAAACTTCCTACATTCCTTTTAATGTTTCCTCTATGACCACACGGATGGATGTTGTGCTCTAGAGTGAGCAAAGTCTATACCATGTTATATGAGCTGAACTTTGAAGGTTGTACTGGGTTTCAAGCTATAAAGTGGTCATGGAGAGCAGCTCAGGCCTGGCACACTGAAAGGCTAGAAGAAGCCATTTGTAAACCTGCAGGACCTTAGTTGAAATAGAAGAAGTTTAAGGCTTGAAGGGGTCATGAAGGCAAATTGATATAAGTGAACATTGTATCTTTTAAGAAAAGAAATTTTCTCAATCAACTTTATAATATAAAAATATATTGTTTATTTTGTTATGTATTGGCATTAATAGTATATTTGATTTTCAAATAAGATTGTACTATTTTGGCAAATAACTAATAAAATTTTTCATAGATTTAATGAGAATCATTTTCTAAAGCTTTGCATTTAATTTGTAAATTATTTCCTTATAGCACATTGGAATAAAGTTTATTCTTATTGAGCAAAAATATTTCTATATTTCTGGCATACTGTTCAGTATAATAGAACATAGCACACCCAAATGTGAAGAAAAGAGTAGTGTTGACTTCTTTATCTTAGAACTGGTTCTCCTGTCATATTAGAAAATTAGATGAGTCAAACTTAATAACTACAAAAATTGTTTCTTCAAAATTCAATTCGGTATTTTACCATAAAGTTATTTTAAAATCTCATTCTGATTTTAACATTTTAACATTATTACACAAAATTTATTAGTAACAATTGAGTGATTTTTGTTGTTATAGTACTTTTTGCAGTCAGATAATTTACCCAGAAACCAGACAGCCACCTGCTATCCAGACATAGAGATAACAAGAAACTTAGATAGAAAGAAGGAAAGAAGGGAGGCAAGAGGGAAGTTTGGAGGGATGGAGAGAAAAAGATAGAAAGAAATACATAAAAAGAAAGGTAAAAAAGTCCTGTGGCACAGATTCCATTTGGAATTAATAATAAAAATCAGAGAAGCAGAGCAGCCAGTCACCAGAGAGATTTTTTAGCTCTACCAAGGATCAGACCAAAAGGGTAATCCTGTTATTAGATTGCATAGCCCGACTGCATCTATCTCCACTATACCTCATACTGCAACTGAATCCACCAAATATCAGTCTGCAACTGTCTCTACACAACCTCAGACTACACTGAGCTCCTGTCTCCTTCTACATATATTCCTTTCTCCGCCCAGGCATATCATTCCTGTCTCCCTCTCTCTAGTGCTGGGATTAAAGACATGTGATCCTAAATTCTAGGATCACCTTTGTGTGAGCTCCTTTTCTCTTTTAGAGAGAATCCATCTTGTGTAACCCAGGGTGGCCTTTAAACTAACAGAGATCACTCTGCCTCTGTCTCTCAAGTCTTGGATTAAAAATGTGTGCCACCGCAACCTGGCCTCTAGTGGCTTATATCTGCACTCTGATCTGCAGGGAAGCTTTACTTCTTAATACATAATCAGGATATCATTATAATCCAAAAAGGCAAAATATAGATGAAGAGAAACAGGTTAATTTAAGTTAAAAGAGCTGGCCAGAAGGAATCCTAAGCTAGGCCAAGTATTCAAAATGAATAATAATGCTCCATTATCATTATTTGGGAGCTGGTTGGTGGCATAATAAAGTCTGATACAATGGGTTATTTTTAAAAAGTGGAGTGCAGTTTCCAATACCAGTTAAGCTTTCCCTCTTGCTGAGTACAATTAGAGAGCTGTTGATTAAACCAAATTATACATGATACTATTATACCCTATGGTAGTTGTGCTGGTAATAGTGATGTCATGGTTATTGAGTTCAATTAGAGAGATGTTTGTTAATCCCAGATTATACAGACATTACTACACCCTATGGAGATTTGCTGGTGATAGTGAAGTCATTGTTATTAGAGGAAAATCTATGACTAATTTATTAATCTAGAATAATTAATTACCAAATGACAATTTATAAACATTTTCCATTATACCCAAAGATAATCAGAGTCTTCACCCCTTAAGGAAACTTCCCTTTGCACCAAATGGAAATCACTGCAGAAAAGCACAGTCAATAACAATTAAGAAATGTGTAGACCAATCACAATGAATACATATACAAAACACTTTTGCACTTAAGGCTCTGGAAAACATTGCAGATGAGTGCGAAGGAGATTGTGAGAACCAGAGATAAGGGAGTTTGCCCTGAGATTGTGTCTCCTAGTAACATCAAAATATTGTCTCAAAAGAGTTCACAAACATAAACAACCAGTTATGACTTGAACAAAGAAGACAACAATGAAAATGCCAAACTGGATAGGAAAAAGTCTAGAAGGCATCATCCTTACACAAAGAACTACAAGTAAGTGGATAATGCTTGAAGCAGGAGAGATGGTCCTTCTTAGGAAAGAACATACTCCAGTGCTAAAGGTAAATCCTTTAGTACATGTTTACAATTAACATTATACAGAATGAGTAGGTTATATTTAGAAATATATATTTCTACACATATACATATGTGAATGAAATAACAATTAATGAAAGTAAGACAAAGAATTGAAAGAGAGCTTGGTGGGTTATATGGGTGCTTTGGGAGTGGGAAAAGAAAAGGAGAAATGTAATGATATTATAATCACAAAACAAGGATGTAGAAACAATGTTCTGTCTGAGGGCTTATGAACTCTCCAGCTATAAATATTTGAATAGGTCTACAATATTAAGTATGAATTCCTTCTTATAGAACAGGCCTCAAATATAATAAAAAAAGTGGCTTGCTATGCCATAATAGTCACACTGATCTGGAAACCTGACTGGCAGTCTGGTATTATAGTATGAAGGATTCAATGTGGAGTAATATCATGGAAATATTTTTCCCCTAACACTATGAAAATTAGCCACCAGAGAGGTAGTTTTCTTGTCTGTTTGAAATAGATTTCTCTAAGTCCTGGACCCAAAGGGTGTGGTGTCTTCATTAATATAGTCTTAGTATATAGTTATGGTGGTAAGCACAAAAAATGGCAGTGGACTTAATTGTTTGTGAAATTACTGGGCTCAAGCCAGAACAGATAATGAAACACACAGCCAAACCCAAATTATGAGTTTATTAAGAGAGAGAAAGACTCGTGTGCAAGCCTAAGGAAGTTGGTACAGGGAGAGCATAGAGCAGGCATGTCTAGCTTTTAAAGGCTGTCTAACACATGTACAAAGAGGCTCACGCAAGAGCACAAGGTCTTACATAGCTGTGTCATTCATAGGTGATTTTGCTAACACATGCACATAAGTGTTTATGTAGCTGTGTCATACGTAGGTGATATGAACATGCTGCACAGAAGTCACATAGGGCTTGAGGAACCTGAGTGGCTATATAAGTTTCCTGAGCACTTGCCAGTGCATGCATAGCCCTGGAACCCAGAAGTGCCAACCAGAATGCTGGATAATGGAAACCATAACATTCCACACTTTTGTTTATTATTAAAAAAATTGGGGGAGTTAGGGATCACCAATGGGTAGAAATGGGGTGTGGGGTCTCTCAAGGCTATCTCCTTGATGCTTGTGGGCATCAGTGACTTGGGTTTCTTGACAACATCCTGGAGTAGCTGGTTACTTCCGTGTTTCCTGGGCTCTGTGAAACTGATTGGCAGCTTAGACCTGACAAGATGTTGCCAAGGCAAAAGATTATGTTTAGAAAACTTTTAGATCCTGGTTATTGAGGGAGAAATGTCCCAACATGGAAGATTGAGGGAGTTTCCCTGGGTTCTTCAGATGGGGGAAGGAGTTTCCCAGGGGTCCTGAGACCAGGGGAGAATTAAATGATACTTAACCTGGGTGAGTCTGGTCTGTTGAGGTGTTTCCATTATGGCTCCCTGGAGCTTATGAGAATGTTTAAATTTATAAAAGAGATAAATTTAAGACATATTAATAGCTTGTGTTTATGATAGTATAGTGTTGGAATAGAAGATTATGAATAGTTGTATAGTGGGAGAGGAGGAAAGAGAAGAAAGAGAAATTACTAGAACTTTTAATGTTTTAACTGAAGCAAATCTTAAGGCACTTTTTTAAAAGCACCATGATATTACTTTAACGTCCAGGAGACACTGCTGCAGTCAATAATCCTGTCATATTAAAATCTGTTTTGTGAGTTTCCCTTTGGAGTCTGTGGGTGTGAACGTCCTCACAATGTTATTGTTTTTTTACCAATTGGACATCTGACAGTCTTTGCACCTCCAATCCTTTGTTTAATGATGGTCCCTATAACAACAGATGAATGGTTAACTGGAAACTTAACTATTACATTGGAGATACAGAGAAATTGGTAAAGCAAATAGGATAAAGAGGAAAAAACGAGAATCAGAAAGGAGAGCATATGGAGTTTCTGGTACAGGAGAGCTGAGTATGGTGGCAAAACTTTATTCTTCTGGTACTAGAGAAAAAGTAGCTGATCTTGGTGTCCTCTGGAACTTAAGAGAACAGGGTCTGAATGGTGTCAGTGGCAGTGGCAATAGGACCACTTCCAAGTGGGCCAAAAAAAGAAACAAAATTTGAACAGTGGCAATGATAATTCTCAGTTTTTAGCTGTGGGGAACAACGAGAGGTGAATGTCAGTAAAGGGCTCAATTGTAGCATTGAAATCTGTGGTTGGGTGCATTCTTTGTTCCAGAGAGTTGCAGGAGCTCAATGGTAAAGTCCTCAGGTTCAGAGCTTACCAGAAGGGGAAAAGTCACTGATTGAAGCTGCTGGTGTGCATAGGAGTTGCAGCTGGGCAGATGGAATGCAGGTTGTTGTGGAGAAACCTGGTTCAGGGTCCTGGCCCTGGGAGAGGAAGAAGGAGAGCCAACAGATTCTCAACACCAATGAAATTACCAAGTGTAAGTGAGAATGCATCATGAAATACACAATGAAACCCACTTTTAGTGATTATTAAGAGAGAGAAAGACGTTTGCAGTCCTGAGGAAGTCGGTTCAGGGAGAGTGTAGAGCAGGCATGTCCACCTTTTAAAGGCTGCCTGGTGCATGAGCACAGGGGCTCACACATGCACAAAAGGACTTATGTAGCTGAGTCATGTATAAGTGATGTGACCATGCTGCATGTAGGTCACAAAAAGCTTGAAGACCCTGGGTGGATATATAAGTTGCTTTAGTACTTTTCTGTGCATACATGGCCCTTGGAACCTGGAAATGCCAGCCAAAGTTCTGGGCGATGGAAACCATAACAGTTTGTAAAGATATCATAGGTTTGGCACTTTAATTCAATTGCAATCTATCTACTCATGTAGGCGGCCTCCATTCAAACTCCTTAAGAATATATATTTTGAAATTAGCTTGGAAACTAGTAGATTCATGTTGGCCTTTTACTACATAACTAGATTTGGTTTAACCCTTCCCTACCTTATCCTTTTCTGTGTTCTGTTTCCCACATAATCTTTAATTGTAAGGATTCTCCCTCTTCTTTCATGAAATATATGTTCTCTTAACCCATCTAATTATATTTTTATCCCAGGTGTTTCTTTCTAGAGCTAAAATCCTCATGTGTCAGATGAGGGAAACAATGGACTATCTTTCCCTACCACTCTCAAATGCCGAGAAGATCTGCCATGCATGTTCAACCATGTTGGGGTTATTGAAAATTATTTAATATTAATCATTTATCTCTTATTTTCTAGAAATAATAGGAATTATAAACATTTTAATTCAGCTACAAATACATTGACACATATACAGGTGATTTGGTTTTTATACTACCTCATTAGAGGCTATATTTCTAGCCTGATGAAGTTTCAGAAGTGGGACTTGTAATGTAGCTTTTTGGTAGAACTCTTGCCTTATTTCTAGTGAAATCAATGGGAAGAAGAAATAGAGTTGGACAAGCATATACTCTCAACAGCAAATTAGTAGTAAAAATAAGAATTTTGAACTCAGTACAAATATTAAAACTATACCATGAGTTTAATTCCTTTCTTTCTTCAATTTACTGGTTTGCTGGTTTGTTTACTTGTTTCTGTTTTTTTTTTTTTTTTTTTGAGTGTTTCTTTCCCAATGTGGATGTGGTGACAGGGCACTTGATAAGAGAAGAGAACAGGAATTGTTGAAGTATTAAATTATTTGCAAATATAAATGGAATCCATTATGTTATCAGCATTGTATAATGGACAGAACATGAAGCTAAAAGTAACATCAGCAAAATATGACTCATTTACAAAGTCTAAATAATAATACTGGATAATATGCATAAAACAAACTATAATGATTAGCCCTATTGAATCAAAATAACAATGAGTGTTATTGTAGATACTGCTTTATGACTAAACAAAAGAACTACAAAATATCTTTCCCTCCTCCAGCACAGATAAAAAGAATAACTATTAGATATGAAGTAATTAATTCATTGCATGCAAAGTTTTAATTGATGCAAATAGATAAAGAAAGTGGCATTACATAGGTCTCTAAGAGGTTAGTAGAATAGCTTCTGTCAAAACTTTTTTTTATTATGGTGCTGGTTAAATGATACACTGAGCTTTCTAATGCCTATATAATTATCAAAAGTATCAAAATTAGTGTTGTATTTTTACAACTCTTAACTCTTTATGTTTACTATCAATTATTGTACCTGCTTACCTATATCAGACCTTTAGAAATGTTCTAATGGTTAAATAAATAATATTCTTTAGTTTTGCAATGGTGTACATTACAGAATATCAGATACATAAAAGTATTTAGCAAGTGTCCATGAAAATAAATTCGTATTCTCATGTTCATTTACCACTTATGAAAATGCATTAATAATGAAAGTACATATAAAAGGAAGGAACACTTTTAGGTAAAAGAAGAAAGGGAATTTCTCAAATCAGACCTCAGGAATTACATTAAAATTTGTCAGTTCAATATAATTTTTTCTGATCTGAGGATGTAGATCATTGAGTTGAGGTGTTCTAAGCATTGCTTTGCACCTTTGATAAAGTAAAAGTAGGACCTAATATTGATTACATTCCTCAGATGTAAATAAAATTTAAAAGAAAATGCATTTTTTTTTAGAATTTTAGAATGGATAATCATCTCATTTAGAGATCAGTTATGTTCATACTCTTTTGTAAAGCCTAAGACATTTTTGTATGGTACTAATATTTTATTGGAGGGAAGAATTTTCATATTAAATAAAAATTTAAAAAAACAATATAATGAAAAAATAATAAGAAAAGAATGTTTAACAATCACTGATCCAATTCTGTAACTTCCCTCAATTTTATGGATAAAGTAAATGATGTTTGCTAAGTGACTTGGAATCACAAGCCTAGTTTAACGTTAGAAAGAAAATTAGGATTCAGCGGCTACACATTTTTCCAGTACTCCCAGTGTTGCTTAGATTAAAGAGTTATAAAGGAAAAGAACCTTACACAAATTTAATTAATTCAATAAAAGAACACATCTATTTCATTGAAGCATAATTAGCATTTTTCAAAATCTTTACTACATAAAAGAGAATAATTTTCTAACGATTTCTAGAATATTTTCCTCTCACAGATATTAAAATGTCGTAACAAATAGGTATATTATTTTTATCACTGCAAAAAAAGTTATGATTGAAAAGTACTCATTTTTCCTAGGGTATATTTCTTAGATGATTGAAAGACTCCTGTTTGATATCATCTAGAAATGACTTTAATAAATAAATCAGTACTCAGGAATAATAGCGTTTATATTTCTCTGTCTCTGTAGACACTTTATTTACATTCTTGTATTCATACTTATTGTGGGTATTATTTAAGCTTTTTAAGACATATTAAGTAAGACAATATGATACAACTAGTAAAGTCAAAATATGACATTATCTCCTCACTTTGATTGACAAATATAAATCTTTGGCTTAAAAATTAGAGGAGGATCAAAATGTAATCAAATATAGCATGTACTTTTTAATATAAGAGGCTCAGGCCCTCACAATTTATAATAGTATTTGTCTAATTTTAGTTAAATATGTCATAACATGAGCCATAATTTTATATAAAAACACTATATTCATGTAATTTCCTGTCTTTTATATTTGAAATGCACTAAAGACATTAATATATTTTGCCTAAGATATCAAAAATTTTAGTAGCAGGTGGGCTAATACCAATGAAGTTTTAAACAACAAATGTATACTTAATTAGTTTTAACTGTGTATTGTATTCATCAGTACAAACAATTAAAGTCCTATCACTAACTTCATTATTTTCTAAAATAATTTCTAAATAATTTTATTTGGATTTTATTTCTTAAATTTCTTTAGCGTGTCATTAATGATAAATGAATTACTTTTTAGAATAGCTTTTTGATAATTTCAAATGCAAAATACATGTTTTATTAAATAAGTTATTTTTTTCTTATACTTCCATATAATGCTGCTAATGGAAAGTGAATAACATTTTAAAAGAACTTTTCAGTCTTTTAAATTAAAATTCAAAATAATTAAAATACATAAGTTAGCTTTTATTCCAAATCATTAAGGGCTATACACCCACACAAACAAACATGTACAATCAAACACTTTTTTGAAGTATACATGACAATATAAAGTACTGAGGAATGAATTAAAGAAAGAGAAACATCAATTAATCTAATCTTGGAACCAAAAACATGTAGTTTCATTGAGGAGCGTAAGCCTTGGCAAGAAATTAATGTTGTCAATTATTTTCCAACTTCTAATTTTAAAATTTGATGTATAATTAAACCACCAGCCATATTAGTTATCATAGCTCAAGTATTGACTGGCAACACATAATGCTATGTACCATACTGAATAGCAAAGACTAGATTTTTACCCCATTTTTGTTGTCATTTACAATGAATCCATTTGCAACTATATGTATGCAACTTATTCCTTATTCTTAACCAAGCTGAAAGCATAGTCTCCTTTGAAACCTAAACTGAATTCTTTCATACAGCCATTGATAGTTGAGGAGTTATACTACTTAGCAGAACTATATAAACTCTTAACTTATTAAAGTCTCTAGGTAGATTTTTTTTAACCAAAGAGTTAAACTACATCAGACAGATTACACAAAATAATAAATAGTTTATAAGAATGCAATTTAAATTACATAAGACAAATGGAAGCATAGAAGAAATGGATTCCCCAAAAGAAACTATTAGAAGCCAATATAATGTCTCAGTGGGTAATAGAATTTTCCATCAAGCCTGAAAATTTGTGTTTGAGCCAAGAATCCAGTGTAGGAGAGAGAACCAACTCATGCATGTTGTTCTCAGACCTACTATAGCATGTTGTTTTGTTAGCCTTCCAATGACCTTGCAGACATATGACCCTTTGCTTACTTCCTGAGGCTATGACACTTCTGAATCACTACTGAATGAAATGTTTCAATTCAAAATGTGGAGGAAACTGCCATAAAACACATGTGCATGTTCTCAGTGTGTATAATCTACATTAAATAAATAAATATGGATAGAATTTTAATTTAAAATGAAAGTAAATTCTGATACATATGTAATAAATTGAATAAATATGGAAAAATTGTGAAAATATTATATTTTCCACTAGTGTGGTTACATGGAAAACTAATTAGGAAGGTGTTGATTTAATAAGTTTTAGGTTCTTTCACTTTCTATGTATATGTGTTTATTTACTTTAGGTATATGAGAATCCAATTTGAACTTATGATCATGTCACCTTCAACTCACTGACAGCTTGTTTGGTCCGTAGGAAGATTTATATTGAACTAAATAAAAGATAAAACTTTGAGTAAGAAAAAATTAAAAATTCTCTCTCATTATCAATGTCATAATAGAATGTTTACAAATACATTGGTACATTAGACTGGCTCAAATGAAGTCTTCCAGATTGATTCTAAAGACTCAAATCTACTGTTTCCCCCAAAAAAAGTTTTAAAAAGCTAAAACCTGTCACATAATTATGGGAAGGAATAGAGAGTTATCAGGTCATTATCTAAATGAACATCAACTGTACACTCTTCTTGTGTAAATACAAAATGTCTACTTTTAAAAAAGAAATATCAAAAGTACCAGAAATCCAAAACAGTAGTAATTGAAGTGGTTTCTTATTAATATTCATGTTTATAAAACACAACATAATCAAAGTGAATTTTAGGTATTTGTCATACTTGTATGTCTCAAATCTGTGTATATACTAACAGCATTATCACTGGTTTGCAAGAAATGAAGGGTTTGTTAACTTTTTTCTGAAGAACAAATTATATTGTTTGTTTCAGAGATAACTGATGTACTGTTAGATTGTGAGAGCATCCTGTTTCCTTTATGTGCATCTTCTCCTTTCTAGTCAATCTTCAATTGTTATGCTGCAAACAGATTTAAAATAACATAACCTGAATTGGCTGCATATTATTAGTAAACACTCAGATTCCTTGCTCTTAAAATGTATTGGACTGTGTCTAGAACTCTGACATAGACATGTACTATAGGTCTGTTGTGCTGGATGTCCTTTCAATTATCAGCAGACAAACCTTCTAAGTCTTTGAATTCATTACATTTGGTGTTGCATATAATTTTGAATTACTATATTGGGTTAAAACAACTGGTGTTCCCAGGCTTTCATATAGGACTTGGTACATTGAAACACAAATAAAAAAATTTGTTTTCATATATTGAATGTTTTACTTAATGGATCACAAACCAATGACACCACCTGTTGTAGGAGGCCGTTTGCTTGTTTCCAGTTGCTCAGACCAAAAATAACCACACAGGAGCTGTATTACTTAATTCACTGCTTGGCCCATCAGCTCTAGCTTCTTATTGGCTAACTCTTACTTCTTAATTTAACCCATTTTTATTAATCTGTGTATCACCATGTGGCTGTTGCTTACCAGCAAGTTTCCAGCATGTCTGTTCCTGGTGGGAACTACATGGTATCTCTTTGACTCCACCTTTTTTTCTGCCAGCGTTCAGTTTAATTTTCCCTGCCTAGCTCTGTTCTGCCCTGGTATAGGCCAAATGCAGTTTCTTAATTAACCAATGATATTCACAGCATACAAAGCAGAATCCCACATCACCTCCAATTTTCTGTTTAAATAAAAAGGAATGCTATAACTTTTACATCATATTTACATAAATCACAATAGTTATCAAGCAAGAATTACAGTTACAATATTTATATCTACTTTATCTTTTTTTCATACCTAAGGAAAATTATAAGTATCTATTCTTCAACTCCATCGAAGACTCCAGAAGGATATGCTATTATCTAACTAAACAGAAAGTGCATTGTAAGCAACTTCCAAAACTCTAGAATTGACAGAGACATATTGCTGCCTGGACAGTCACCCAAAGTTCTTCTGTACCATTGGAGGATCCACCTTCAGCCTACAAGCACACGGTACCCAGCAGAATTTTCCACAAAGCAGGAAATTTGAGGATCTATTCTGACCTGTAATGACAAATGCCATCAGTTGCTTTCTTCTGTGTCCTGCAGAATGTCTGGCAGAGTCTTTCATGAAGCAGGAACCCTGAAGGAATGCCTCACCTTCAGGCAAGTTCAGAAGTCATTTTTCTGTGGATCCTGCATGTCCAGTTCATGCAGCATAACATCAAGCAGTCCAGGCAAGAGAAGTTTCTTGCCAAGATGGCTAGCAAATTCCATAAGGAGCCTCTTTGATGCCCATCATCCTCTTGAAGTAATTGGTGCTACCAGGAGCAGATGTGTCTCATGTCATGAAAAGTTCTAATTTATTAAAACATTTTAAGTACCATATTTGGAATGTCTTTGAAAGATTTCAAGAATATCTATCTAATTAAAATACATCTCTGTACATCTAGAAATCTAACTAACATGACTACAAGCTTGACTCTTATAAATGACTATCTATTTACTTGTTTCTTAATTATACATAAGCTGCACAAACAAAATTCCTTAAACAAGAGCAGAAATGTACATATAACAAAATTGACCTTAAATTTCTATCAATAAACCAAGATCCATACCAATGAAAATCTCTATAGCATATCCACCTTTAAATATAAAGAAACATTTATAAACAATATTTGGGAATATAGATGTAGTTCTCCCCAAACTGCTTTCTTCTTTTGGTTGGGTGAAGTAATTTTGGGGGATGCTTAAGGAAACCTTTTGGGGATTTTGTTCCATTAAATCACATTAGTCTGGAAGAATTCCACAGGTTCTCATATTCTGTGGAAATGAAAGGACAACCTGTTTTCCAAAGGAATATATCCTTAGACTCAAACTTTAAGGTCAAGAAACCTTTAAAACATATATGTTGGTTTAGCTTAACAGTCCACAGAATCAAATGTCTCTCAGCAGTCAAAAAATTTAAAGAAACACAATAACATATGTAATCCAGACTCTGTGTATATTCCATCTTTATGTGACATATTTTTCTTTATTCCTTTTTTACAAGTTTGCTTTGTTTCCTTAAAGACTTTTTTTATTTTTTAAGAACCATTTACTTCTTTTATAACTCTCTATACTCTTTTCCTTTTCTCTCCCAAACCTATGTACATTTATCCAACACTGTGACCCATTTAGAGGGTTTTTTTTAAAAAAAAAATAATCTGGATTTGTCTTTATTGCATATCCGTAATCCTTTCCTGAAAAGAACAGTTTTTTTAATGCTAAGTGGTCATGGCTAGGGACAACAGGGCCCTGCCTGTTGGCTCCACACAGTCCAACCTGGAGGAAGCATGTTTACTGCCTGGTGGGAACCATCCTCAACACCTCAACTCTGAAAAGCAATGTGCAGCATATAAACCATTTTTTACCTGAGTAAAAGTTAAATCTGTCACACAGCACACTGCACAGCCTGGAAATATCTCTGTATGTCAGTGGGAATCCAACATGCTCTCCTGCTTTGCATTCCTTGCAGACCTGCTCTCACCACCTGCCCAGGTGTGGGGTGCTGAGCTGCAGGCATGGTCTCAGCTACTTTCTCCTAATCCCAAGCAGGCATACAAGCACCTGAGCCCAAAAACCTATTTCAAGTTCTCTATAGTTGAACCTCCCAAAAGATTTATAGTCCTTTGTGCTGGTGAACCAGGAAGCCAACATTTTGAAACCATGCTTTTTTTTCTACTACAACTGAGTCAGGAAGCCTCTTAAAAGTATCATGCCGCCGGGCGGTGGTGGCACACGCCTTTAATCCCAGCACCCGGGAGGCAGAGGCAGGCGGATCTCTGTGAGTTCCAGGCCAGCCTGGTCTACAAGAGCTAGTTCCAGGACAGGCTCCAAAGCTACAGAGAAACCCTGTCTCGAACAACCCCCCCCCAAAAAAAAGTATCGTGCCTATGCTTGCTTCTAGCAAACATAGCCCACCCAAGAAAATGCTTAACTTTGGTTTTTTATGCCTAGAATTACTTTTTAAGCTTTCTCATATTTTATATGGATTTAGTCGACCATGTTGGTTCAGAAATTTGGAAAGAAGCTACTTATACGTTTGGTGCCAATTTGTTCTAGGGGACCACTTGTTTGTTCCTGGCTGTTCAACCCTAAAATAAACATACAGAAATGGTATTAATTAAATCACTGCTTGACCTATTAGCTCTAGCTTCTTATTGGTTAATTCTCATATTGTAATTTAACCATTTTTATTACTCTGTATATTGTCACGTAGCTGGGGCTTAACAGCAAGTTTCTGTCATGTCTGTTCCCAGTGATGGCTATATGGCATCTCTTTGACTCTGCCTTCTTTCTCTCAGCATTCAGTTTAGTTTTCCCCACCCAGCTCTATTATGCCCTGCTATAGGCCAAATACAGTTTTTTTATTAACTAATGGTATTCCCAGCATACATTGGAGAATCCCATATCAATCACTCATATCAATAATAGTAATAGATCCACAGTGTCACAGCTAAGTGTCATTTGATTTATTTTCCTTATTACGGGACATTTGGTTTCCAATGCTTATTTCTCTGTTTTTAGGTAATCATCAAGTGAAGTAGAAAGAAATTTCCATTGTTATTTTTCAACATAATTTTTACAGTGAAATGACTTTATTTCCTTCTTTGTCAGCCACAGTATGTGAAAACAGGCCATGTATAATTTCAGTTATTTAAAGGCAATTATATGATGAAGCAAGATTAATCATCCATCCATTATTTTTTGAGTAGAATGGATGATTTTGAGGCAGAAATTTATGTTCCTCTGTATCACAAATAAATGGGTAGATTGTAGTCGTATAGAGTAGTTAATCATCAATAGGTCTTATGAAAATACCTGCTCTAAATCTGGCCTCCAAGTGCTAGGGATAAAATCAAACTGCCATATTCATCCCATATTCATTATTAAGGAATCTCATGAATAAAAATCTACAGAGAACACAGACACATACACATTAAAACATAGAAATGCTTAGTGGAAAAGTTTATTAAATATTAGTAGTAATGTAAGTTTGTGCAAAGGTCTTGAATTAAGAGTAATTTGGCCTTACAACAAAAGTGAATCTCATTGAGGAGGCTTTCAATGAAACTGGCACATGATGTAATATGCTTACAAAATATTCCAATGCCTATCTTGCTTCTGAAATAATTGTTACACATACTATGCAGCATAATTGGAGTCCTAACCTCAGCCAAGAATATAGGGAGACCTTGAGGCAACTAGATTGATTTTAGCAAATGTAGTAATGTAAACTCAGCCTTGACATGGCTGATGGTAAAAGAATGTGGTATGGGACAATGGTCTGTATTCTGTCAATTATATTTTAAATAAATGCTGATTAGCCAGTAGCCAGGCAGGAAGTACAGGTGGGACAATCAGACAGGAAGTAGAGTGGGTCAATGAGAACAGGAAAATTCTGGGAAGAAGGAAATCCTAGTCCACAGTCATGAATTTTGCAGGAAAATGAATGAAGCTAGAAAACATTATTTTGAGTAAGGTAACCTAGACCCAGAGAGACAATTATCACATATACCTACTCATAGGTGGTTTTTAAGGATAAAACAAAGGAAACCAGCCTACAAACAACAATCCCAGAGAACTTAGACAACAATGAGGACACAAAGAGATACTTACATAGATCTAATCTATGTGGGAAGTAGAAAGTAAAAAAAGACAAGATCTCCTGAGTAAATTGGGAAGATGGGTAACTTGGGGGAGGGTTGAAAGTGGGAGGGTAGAGGCAGGGAGAGGATCAGAGAAAAATTTAGAGCCTAATAAAAATCAATAAAAATGTACTATTAAATACAATTTTCAATGTAGAAAAAAAATAAAACAAAATAAAATGCCAGCTTTCTGGGCCATCCTGCCAGCCCAAACTTGACTCTTTCAGGCATGATGTCTGGATACAGAGCATTTGAGTATGGTTTGTGAGCACACTGCTCCAGCTTGCTTGCTGGCAGGGACCTTGAAACGCCATAGAGTTGTGGCAGTAAACATGGCTACAGCTGGTACCTCCACCATGATGCTGGAATCTCAGAAAGCTAAGTAATAGGGTGAATCCAGCCATCAAAGCCATGGCTTTAATCCTCTCCATATTGCTTAGCAAATTAAAGACTCATGTATTCTGAAAAAGAGATATATACAGTACAGATAGATTCAAAGGCAAAGAAAATCTCTAAATGGTTTACAGTGTGTTTCAAAAATATATACAGGCTTGGGAGAGAAAAGAAAAAGGTTAAAATTCCTAAAATAAAAAAGAAAGAGAGTATTTGTGTGTGGTGGCACACACCATTAATCCCAATACTTGGGAGACAGAGGCAGACAGATCTCTGTGAGTTCAATGTGTGTTGGTACACACCTTTAATCCCAGTACTTGGGAGGCACAGGCAGGTGGATCTCTGTGAGTTTAAGGACAGCATGCTCTACAGATTGAGTTCCAGGACAAAGATACACAGAGAAACCCAGTCTCAAAAAGCAAAAAGTAAAAGTAAAAATAAAAAATAGTGGTTAAAATAAAGCCATGTAAAGATGAAAAATACATAGAAAGTCTGGATACTGTATGTTATTATGCTCTCTTTGAATTGTTTGAATGCTGAGGAAGGAGCAACAGCTGTGAAAAGATATTTGTTTATAAATGCTGTTTAATTCATCCAGGATAGGTATTTTAAATATACCTTGACTTCAAAATTGAAGTCAAAGGGTATGTTACTATGAAGAAGAAGTTTTGCTTTTGTTTCCACAGGAAATGAGAGGTTGTGGATTCATTCTGAGTTCAGAAAAATCAGGTTTGTTCAAGGAAGACCATCTGAGAAATCTCCAGTAGAAACAGATGCCCCAGATGTCAGAGTTCTACATCCAGAACTTATTCAAGACTGCTGCCTGCGATGATCAAGCCTCATGGGATACTTACTCCAGTCATGACTTGATCATAATTCTAAATTTTCTTTAGGTCCCCATAAGATTATCAATACCCCCAACAAGCTGGAAATAGCCTGGAAAACTTTGCCCACATTCCCCAAAAATGGACTATGGATATTTTCTTTTGTTTAGAATGTTGGTTAAAAGTTGTTATGGATAATAGTCAGGAGAAAAGCTAAACAGAGGATATTAGATACATAGTTCTTGTTTTTTTTTAAAGAGGGGAAGTGGTGTTGGACAATGGTCTGTATTCTGTCAATTATATTTTAAATAAATGCTGATTGGCCAGTAGCCAGGCAAGAAGCATAGGTGGGGGAATCAGACAGGAGGTGGAGATGGGTCAATGAGAACAGGAGGATTCTGGGAAGTGACATCATGACCCAGTGACAGAAGAGGTAAGATGTGACTGCCTCGCTGAATAAGGTACCGAGCCACATGACTAGCATAGACAAGAATAATGGGCTAATGTAAGATATATGAGTTAATAAGTAGCCTGAGCTAATGGACCAATCAGTTTATAACTAATGTAGACCTCTGTGTGATTTCTTTGGGACTTAACGATTGCAGGAACTGGGCAGGACAGAAAACCTGACAACAAGACAGAAGGCATTCTGTGTAGACATCTATCATACAGCAATTCATGGCCTTTTTTGAAGAGATAAAAGGCTTAATATATTCTTTTTGCTCTCAACTGTAGGGACTACTTCTCAAGGGAATATTACAGCAAATCTCATTAACTAATGTCACATTTGATAAAAGAATGAATATTACATTTTTCAAAGTCTATCCTTTATATTTGGCTTTTTATCTTTGCCTCACTCTGTCAGGTAAATGATTAAGAAGTCTCATAAACAGTGACAACCGAAAATGACACCAAGTAGGACTGAATAAGGAAAATTTGGGATAAATATTATCTTATTTATTTCAGAGTCTTAGAACTTTGTCTGAATATCATCATGAAAGATCCTGAATTCAATAGTTATATTCACTATCTCTTGCCAAATAGATCTTTCCAAAAATTCTGTATCCAGAAAATGAAATTGTTATTTGTCATGAGGATAAGACAAGTAGACTGTTCAAATACTAACAGCATAGACATAAAAAGAATATTTGCCAACTTTGCATTGGGCATCCATATGAAGGCATAAACACTGATGACATCTTGTAAGAAAAAGGCACATGTCCAGAATGAAAATGGCTTCCCTTCATCTAGCTGTGTCACATGTAATATTGGTGTTGCTATCAATATTAAATATCTTTCCATTTCTACTTCAGAGAGTTCATTCCTAAGTACCTAGTTCATTGTAATATATCTAAGCAATGAGGACATCAGTGACAAATCTAGAGAAACATTCAGGGAGAAAGGAGGTTAGAATAGAGGAAGCATCATTCTTCCATAATTTGGTGGCAAGAGTGCAACTATTTTGTAAGGTACAATTTATTTGTAATAGTGTGGTGATTAATTTTCATTGTCTACTTAACACATCCTTCACCAGGTAAGGATGTTTCAAAGAGGAGTTATCTAGATTAGGTTGGCATGTGGGTATGCTTGTGAGTTATTTTCTTTATTGTTTTAAGTTTGGTAAAAAGATAAATCATGTATCTGTATGTTAGAGTTTTGTGGCTAGATTTTGCATTGAAAGTAAAGAGAGAGCTAACTGAACACAGAGAAACATGAGTTAATTCGTTGTTCTGTGTTCTTGACTGTAGATGCAGTGTAACTAGGTGCTTGGGTTCTCTTTCCTTTGACTTCTATGCAATGATAAACTGTAACCTGGAACTGTAAACCAAATGAACTTCCTCACTTATGTAGCCTCTGTTAGATTATTTTACTAAAATGTAATAAAATTATGCTTATTTTATTTAAATTAGAAAACAATCTTAGACAGAGAATAATAAATATGAGACTTTGTAAAGCTGCTAAGGTTATTAATTCCTCATTGTAGCATAGTGGTCACCACTGCATGCAGAGAGACAGGATGAGTCCCTGTGATAGCTTCTGTTCCTTTTAGTACTAAGTATACAACAAGGATATTTTGCTCTAGGACTGTGTAGCAGACAAATATTAAGACCTTCATTTTGGAAAATCAAGGTGGCAGGTATTTGATGCAGCTAGCAATATTACATGCACTGTCCATAGCAGAGAATAATTAATTAATGTATGATCCACAGGTAAAGTCCATTTAAATTATGGGCCATTTAGTTTAAGGGATGAGACAGCTGCCAGATGTTTCCTCATATCTTATCTACTAAGTTAGCTAGAAAAATTTAAAAACAAAAACCTCTTTTTAATTTGAAATGAATGCCTTATTTACAGATTGATCTCTATCCAGCAATTTTATTTGCCTTCCTATATCTAAAAGACACTGAAAATGAAGATGGTATGGTGATTCTGATTTATGTAATAAGTAGTATAGAAGCAACTGTTCTTCACTTATGCGAGAGGTTCAGGAAAATTGCTGAATTTGTTGTTGCTAACATAGAAGCTATTAGAACAACTCATGATAGATAAAATGATCTTTTAGTACTATTGTTGATAAAAAATAGCATAGAAATTAGAATGTTTGATAAGTACAGGGTGACTTTTTCCAAATTATATCTTTTGACACTTCAAAAGACTACATTTCTGAATACAAAGCATTGCAGATGCATTAACACTGTGATGGTAAGGAGTTAGGTCAGAGCTGAGGAACCTGGGGAATAGTAAGTTGATTGAAAATCTTGAGAAGTTAAATCATACGGAATTTGGAAGACATCTCCTTTGTGATCAGCAAGCATCTCTATACAATGCAATCTCTGTACAATAGTGAAATAGGAGTCACTTAAGGCGTAAAGCTATTGAATAATAAATGTCCTAATACAAAATAGTTCTTTTACGTAAAAGATCTGCTTCACATCCAATAATAACCTTTTCTTCCTCAAGCTGTTCTGTGAAACTGTATGCTCACTATGGCATTCTAATTTTATGTAGCAAGATATAAACCTCCTTCAATGTTTCTCAAGGCACAATAGCTTTTGTGACTATTACAGCAATATCAGAGTCAACAGCCCCTCATTTCCTAAATCCTCAAGGAAATAGGAACACAGAATTCTGAAGTAGTGTCTTTTTACAGTAAGTAGGTGATTAATCTGGAAATTGTGTCTCTTTTGAGTGCTAGTAGGAACAAAAATACATTGACACTCTTTACAACTATGGAGTCTCAAGACATTTTAATTGTTTATATTTCTAGACATACTAGTTGTACCATTACAATTAGTGGTAGTATCCCTGATCCCAAGTTGAAATTTGTTGGGCCATTTATCATTACCTATCTGAATAAAAACATCTTTTTTGGTTATTTTTAATTTTTTTAATTTTACATACCAAATCCTGTTTCCCCTCACTCCCCTTCTACCACTCCCTCCACCTTCCCCCTTCCCATTCATCATCGACTCCTCAGAGTGGGTAAGGCCTTCCTTGGGGAGTCAACAAAATCTGGCAAACCAAGGTAAGGCAGGACCAAGCTCCTCATCCCTGTTTCAAGGCTGAGCTAGGTATCCCATGATAGGAATGGGCTCCAAAAAGCCAGCTAATAAACCTGGCATAGATCCTGGTTCCACTATCAGTAGCCCCTGAACAGATCAAGCCATATAACTGTCATTTACCTTTAGAAGTTTTAGTTCGGTTCCATGCAGTATCCTCAGCTGTCAGTCTAGAGCCTGTGAGCTCCCACGAGATCAGGTCAGCTGTCTCTGTGGTTTTGCACATCACCATCTTGACCCTGAATAAAAATATCTTAATATGTTCTGTATTTTTCTAATATAAAAAGGTTTCAGAACTTTTTCTTGCTAATGACTGTTTACATCTGAGTTCTTTTTAAAAAACATCTTTTTATATAAACTGATCAACTCTCCTCTGGGGGAACAGACTCATATATAATAGAATAATTGTTGCCTCTACTGGTACCAGGAAATTGACTTTCCTTCCTGTAAATTAAATCTTTCACATGATTATACATAGTACCCCACACTTAACTGGATGTGGGCATTAATAATGAGTATCGGAATCCCTTTTCTATTTTAGTAGCTACTACTAGGAGAAGATTTTCATTTCCTTGTTTCCAGTGAGTTACAGATTAAACCAGTTATTGAGGAACCATCTGAAGGAGGTCACTCTTGACGGAATAGAGAAAGGAGGCAGTGAGTAAAATGAAGGAGTGTCCACAAGCACCTCACAAATAAAATCTAAAAGCTAAAGTTCATTTTCTTTCCTGTTAGAAAATGCACAGCAGGGGCTGGAGAGTTGGCTCAGTGGTTAAGAGCACTGGCTTCTCTTCCAGAGGTCCTGAGTTCAATTCCCAGCAACTATATTGTGGTCCACAACCATTTGCAATGAGATCTAGTACCCTCTTCTGGCCTGCATGCATACATGCAGGCAGAACACTGTATACATAATAAATAAATAAATAAAATCTTTTTTTAAAAAGAAAATGCACAGCAGTATTGCTATTTACATGGGATCATTTGAAAGCTATAAACCAGAATTACACCTAATATAATTATAAGCCAACACTGACACTGATGGTTACATAGGCCTATTGTAATTAGGGTTACTATTATTGTGATAAGCACCATGACCAGAGAAACTTAGAAAGGAATGTGTTTATTTGGTTTACAACAACAAACCACGGTTCATCAATGAAGAAATTCAGAACAGGAACTCAAACAGGGCAGGAACTTGGAGGCAGGAACTGACACAGCATTTCTTTTTCAGCCTGCTTTCTTACAGAACCCAGAACTATCAGTCAAGGCATGGCATCACCCAAATTGGGCCATACTCTTTTCTATTAATCCCTAATTAAGAAAATATCCTCCAGCCATATCTTCTGGAGGCATTTTCTCAACTGAGTTTCCCTCTTTCACATAAAGCTACCTTGTGTCATGGTGGCTTAAACCTTTGTCCCTAGAACAAGTATTTAGAAACAACTAACATCTGTGGACTGAAATGCTAAAACACTATCCCATGGATTTTGATTATCAGGTTCATTTCAAAGTGTTTCATGAGCCAATCTTCTAGCTCCCTCTGTATCTCTTGACAGTCATAGGACTTTTATCCTTTATCTTGTTTGCGTGATAGTCTTAGTTTATTTGGATGTGTTCAATCAGCCTTACATCCCAGGCATAAATCCCCCTTTATCATCGTATGTAGTAAGAGGCACAGGCTGCATTCCCGGTGCCCAACTAGCTTAACCCCCGAAATAATTACACGGAGACTGTATTCATTTAATTACTGCCTGGCCCATTATATCTAGCCTCTTCTTGGCCAACTCTCACATTGTAAACTAACCCATTTCTATTACTCTGTGTTTACCATGAGATCGTGGCTTACAAGGAAAGATTCAGCATGTCTGACTCTGGTGATTTCATGGCGGTGGCTCTCTGTCTCTGTCTTCTTCCCAGCATTTCTGTTCTCTTTTCCCTGCCTATCTAAGTCTTGCCCTATCAAAAGGCCAAGGCAGTCTCTTTATTAACCAATGAAAGCAACCCAAATACAGAATGACCTCCTACTCCAATAGTATACAGTATTTTGTCATTAACTTTTGCATTCATTTAAACCACAGATATCAAATTGTTTACTTTTTAGGTGGATAAGGCTTTGCTCTCATGTTAATATAAACCTCATAAAATTGTCTTTTCCATCTTCTAGATTTTGAAAATCATTGGGAATTTTTCTTTTTCTTTTTTTTTCTTCTTAATAATGGGAGTCTGTTTACTGTTTTTTAAGTTAGATTATGCAATGACACAGAACATGAGAAAGCTATTATTATTACAGATGGTAAAAGAAGAACCTCTTTCTCTTTCCCAAATGACCCTGAAATTGTAAAAATAACAACAAAGTTTCAAACTGGGTAAAATAAAATGATGGTGTACATTGACAAGAGGAATTAAAGAATATCAAAAGTCAGTAATTACTTTTTCACAAACATATCATCAATAGATATAAATCATTTGTAGCAGTAAGAGAGCTTTCTATTTTTACCCACTGACATATTAGCAAAGATTTTCTTTTTTTGGCATAAGTGAATTTATTTTTTAATGACAATAGATTCTTCTCTTACATTTTTTCTTAGATATGCAATAAACTCATCAATGAAATCAACTTGACCTGGTCTTGAGGTTTTTAACTTAAATTTTAATCACCGATGATTTATCTATCACTTGTTGTATACCATTGTAGATTTAGATTATTTCTTTAATGTAAATTTTATTTTTTGCTTGTCAGCACAGTCATTGATTATATAATTAATTAAATACCTAGGACTGGTTAGCAAGAATATTGAGACATATATAATTAGTATGTGTAACATTTTGTTTTTCCAACAAAAACCCTGACATGATACAAAGATAGTCTTACTTTTGATGCCTAGCTGAAGGAGAATAAGAGGGAGGAAAAGAGGTTGGTCAGTACACCTGCATTTTGACAATGTCATACATAATTGCAGTAATTACATTTCCACCCTACTCTCTTCCTCCATCTGCTCACAAGTCGTTCAGCTTGACTCCCTCCTCCCTCAAATTCACAATGTCTTCTTTGATAATTTTGGAACATAAATGCATACTCATATGTGGGTATATATACTTATACATATGAACATACATGTATGTATACATATGTATATATGTAAGTGTGTGTGAAGGCATATGCATATGTAAATACAAACTGATGAGGGCATTTGGTGCTGAACTTGCCTAAAGGTGAGACAATCCTTCAGGCTTCCTGCTTCATGAAAGAGTCTGACTGCTAGACATTCTGCAGGACACAAAAAAATGTGACTGGCAAACTGTCAGTATAGGTGGAACTGTCTTTGAAATTTCCTGTTTTGTGAAAAAGTCTGCTGGATACTATGGGCCTGTAGGTTGAAGATGGATGTTCCAATGGTACAAAGAACTTTGGGTGACTGTCCAGGCAGTGAGATGTCTCTGTCAGTTCCAGAATTTTGACAGTTGCTTACAATGCACTTTCTGTTTACTTAGGTAATATTATATCCTTCAGAGACTTTGATGGAGTTGAAGAATGGATATAGTTTTTCTTAGATATGATAAAAGATAAATTAAATTTAAATATTGTACCTGAAATTTTTGCTTGATACCTGTTTTGTCATATGTAATTTTACTATGTTAAAGTTAAAGCCTTCCTTTTTGATTAAACAGAAAAGGGGAAATTGTGTGGGAGGTCCTTCTGTCTATGTGTTGCTTTTATTGGTTAGTGAATAAAGAAACTGCTGGTCTGTTAATAGGGCAGAACTTAGGTAGGCAGGGAAAACTAAATGGCATGCTGGGAGAAAGGAGGCAGAGTCATAGAGACTCTATGGAGCCACCAGAGTCAGACATGCTGAAACTTTGCCAGTAAGCCACTGCCATGTGGCAATATGCAGATTAATAGAAATGGGCTAAGTTAATATAGCAGTTAGCCAATAAGAAGCTAGAGCTTATGGGCCAAACAGTGATTTAATTAATACTGTTTCTGTGTAACTATTTCCTGGCTGGGTGGCTGAGACCAATGAGCAGCCCTCTCTCCCAACAATATATCACTTAATATTCATGCTAAAAAGTTTATTTTATGTATTCTGCTACAAGGAAAATATTTAGCACTTTTTGCTTCAAGATGAAAGACTTCATTTAGCATTCCTGTAAGGAAGTTACAGTCATGATATGTTTCAGCAATATTTGTTTTCCTGGGAAATCTTACATCCTTTTTTTACTTTTGAAAAAAAATAGTTTTACTGTGTATACTGTGCTTGCTCCCTAGTTATCAGTCCAGAGTCTGTCAGCTCCCACTATCTTGGGTCAACTGACTCTGGGCTTCCCCATCATGATTTTGACCTGCCACCACTTATATAATACCTCATTCCTTTCATTGACTGAACTCTGGAAACTTAGCCCAGCACTTAGCTGTGGATCTCTGCTTCTACTTCCATCTGTTATTGGATGAAGATTCTATGATGACAGGGTAGTAACTAATATGATTACAGGAGAAGGCCAGTTCAGGTACCCTTTCAACTATTGCTAAGTGTCTAAGCTGGAGACATCCTTGTGGATTCCTAGGTGTAGTGAGTTAGTCCATACCCAGAAAGACAATCAAAGTATGTACTCACTCATAAGCAGATATTAAATAAGCAGGTTATCTTGTTGTCTATAAGAATAACCAGGTTACAATCAACAGTCCTGGAGAAGCTAGGTAACAAGGAAGACCATAAGATAGACATACATGTAGTGCCCTAGAATGAGGAAATAGATAAGATCTTCTGAGTAAAGTGAAGGTTGGGGTGGGAGGGGAGTAGAGGAGGGATGAGAACATGAGTGAAAAGCAAGGTTGAGATGTGGGAGGGATGGAGATGTACAGCAGTTAAAGAGATAACTTGATAGAGGTTACCATTATAGGGGAATACTAGTTCTGGGGAAACACCCAGGAATTAACAACTTTTCAATTCTGACTTTGTTTATTCATTTTTTTCCTGACCTCAATGATCACTTTTGAGAAAATTGCTTTCGTTTTTCTATCAGATAAATTCTACAGCTGCACATAATTTGGGTTTATTTAGAGTATCAATATTAATCTTTTATTTAGAGCACATTTTTCTGTGTCTTCATTTTTCCATGGCTCTTTTATAATATGTACACTGGAAGTAAAAACTGCTCCCCCTCACAATTGACATATAATAGTATTGTCCTCCTAATTAAAATTTCCTCTAATTCTTGTAGCTTTTTCATCACCTTTCTGACTCATCTGAATTTTTGTTCCTAGTTTTCCACCTCCATGTGTCTAAAGTGAGTCATACTTCTAGACAAGTAAGACTGATGATGGTACTTCATGGCAGTATCATAAACGATGTATCATTTAATTCTATGCCCAGCCAATTTCCTTCCTAGAACATACAAAGTTTCACTACCCTTTACATCTCATGCAGAATTTAGGGGAAATGTTTCTATTATTAACTTGCACACTGGAAACAACTATCACCTCCATTCTTCACAACCCTAGCTGCTGAAATTTTCTTCACCTGTCTGTACTTTCAAGAAAGATAAGCAAGTGTCTGTGTATCTCCTGGAAAATGAGAGACATTCATAACATTATTTCCAAACTGTTAAAACTCAATCCAGAAGATATGCATGGACATACATGAATCTATAAATGAAATTTAAGGTACAATTTAAAATGTATTAAGAATATTTCAATATCTGATGATTTTATGGATCAATTTTTTAAACACTGAAAGAGGATATAGAACAAATTGTATTGAGCTACTTTTCGTATGACTATGGTGAAATATTTAAAAGATGAAACTTAAGGGATGAGGATTAATTCTGACTCATTATTTTAGACACTACAGTTAATCATTGTGGGGAATACATAGTATCTGGAGCAACTCAGGGATAGGAAAGCCAGAGCAGCAGCAGATTATTATGATGACAATCAAGAAACAGAGAGTTTGAGCAGAAGGAAGCATCAAATAGTAACTCTTCGACTATACCTCAATTATCCTACCTCTTCAAGCTGGGTAACATGTCCAAAAGGTTCTCAAAGAATTCTCACCAACTGGAAGTCATGCTTTCAAACAGATGAGATTATGGAATGCATTTCATATTGAAATCATAGTAACCTTCTTTTTTGGTTTTTCAAGACAGGATTTGGTTTCTGTGTTGCTTTGGAACCTGTCCTGGCACTAGCTCTTGTAGAGCAGGCTGGCCTTGAATTCAAAGAGATCTGCCTGCCTCTGCCTCCTGAGTTTTGGGATTAAAGGTGTGCACCACTACCACCTGGCCTCATCTATAAGTTTTAACTAGCATGATCATTAATTTAAAGAAAACAATATTTTTTTAATTACAGAACATTATTTTACCAAAATAACTTAAAACTTTTGACTATCATGTACATTAGTTGAAAATTAAATATAACTTGAAAATAATTAAATAAATTCATCTTTGACATGGTAAATATTTTCATTACTCAAAATAAATAATTTTAATTTTGCTATATTCACTAAGATATTAAGTAATGTCATGTGGTCACTCCAGTAGATGCATAAAATCATTGAAGGAAATTTATCAACCACAACACTTATTGATCAAAAATCTTCAACTAAATAAAACACATAAGAGGAATTTATGAAGACTTTCCATACAACATCCAAGTAGCTGTTTTAACCATGAAAGATAAAATGCTTACTCTGTGTAGGGTTTAGAAAGATAAGAAAATTTTCTTTCCTTTTAGTTATTCTCCATCAAATAAGAATTCTGGTCATAATAAATAAAATCAAAGTAAAATTTAAAAGGTATAAAATTAAAAAAAAAAAAAGAATTTAGTAGGAGGCTGTGTTTGTTTGTTCCCAGAAGCTCAGACCAGGCAAAGTTTCATTGCCAATGTCTGTCTCCAGTGGAGCTACATGGTGTCTCATGACTCCGCCTTCTTTCTCCCAGCATTCAGTTTAGTTTTCCTGTTTAGCTCTACTCTGCCCTATCACAGGCCAAAGCAACACATATACAGAAGGACTTCCCACACCAAAAGAATACATAAGTCCTTCTATATAAAGACATAGAGATAAAATAAAATTGCAGATTCCACATCTGTGATATCATTGTTCAGAATAGATGAAACATAGGAAAAAATAGATCTTTATCAACTGATGAATGTGTAAGAATGACTATAAATATAGTAGACTAATACTCAGACATAAATTAGAACAAGTAATTTTTTTTTCATTTGTAAGGGGTTATCAATGTGTCTACATCTCCTTTCAGTTCTATAGCCCCTTTTGATGAATACCTGCATACATAGTGTGTTCTCCATAAGTCTAGGTTGGTTCAATTTTGCATCTATCATGTTGATTTAGCAAACTTTTACTTTTTTTCTGTCCTCCAGCCCCTTTGACTCTTACACTCTTTCTGCCTCCTCCTCTGTGTAGTTCCCAGAGTCACAAGTGGGGGAAGAGTTTGATGGAAAAATCCCATTTAGCCCTAAGCTTTCCAAGGAGGACAGTGTTTTGATGGTGTGTCTTAAACCTAAAAATGAAAACTTCTTGTAAGTAGTGCAGCATGGTTGGCAAGGCAAGTGTATGTTAGTGATTTTGAAACTACCTCAATATTTATACTTTCTGTTTCCATGGTTTAAAAAATCAGTTAGGAATATAATGAGACTCAGGTGTTTTGCTATCAAAGATACTGGCTAATATTAAACTTGTTCAATTATAATAGGAAATATCAATAGGGACTCTTATTTAAATGTATGATGCAATATGTAAATATATCAATATAGTTGGATATGTGGGCATACCTAAGTTAGTGTATATGTATAGCATTCCCTTTTTAACAAAAACAATGAAATCTTTATGTTGAATTGACTGATCCTAGGAATGGGACATGAAAAAATTTAACCTGTAAATTCTTTAGTCTTGATGCAAACACACACATCTTGACACCATATCATGAGAAAGAGGCATTGTACTTTTTTCATTTATCCCAAATTCTTATCATCTGAGCCTGGTCATGATAAAACATAATATAAATCAGTGTGGGGTCACTTCACAAAATATCTAATCAGTATTCTTCAAAGGATTCAGAGCTCTGTATAACAAGTAAGGAGAAAAAAACCTAAGTAACTGACATAGATCACAATAAACCAGAGAAAATTGACAAGTAAATGTGGTGCAGTATCATGAATAGATCTAAGAACAAAAAATAACTTGAATTGAAATGCTTCAGCTATCTGAATAAAGTCTGGATTTTTTTCATATAAGTCATAGGCAATACTAATTACTGCAGTATGTGTGACAATGATATGTAAGATGCTAACATTTAGGGCATAAAGTTTGTGAGTATATAAATCTTTGCTGTAATATAATTTCAATGAGTACATCAGCTTAACTTGTTGTTTTGTAGAACAGTGAAGAGAAAAATAATAAGGGAGGTAAAATATGAATATAAATAAATTTTAGAATAAATCAGATATGCTATGTGTGGTAGCAATACACAATAGGCATTTGTCTCTAATTCACAAGACCACAACTGTGAAAATTGAAGATAATACATGTGCTTTAGACACCTTTATTTCTTAAACAAGCTGGAGAAATTTCTGAGATAGAATTCATGCACATAAAATTCAGAGGTAGAGACAGCTGAAAGAAGTTCAAGACAGACGAAATGAAAACTTTTTACTGTGATAAGAGTTCTTATTTATGTTCCTTTTCATATATAGTAAAGTTTTAAATTGTTGTAAAAACTTAACAATTCAGTTTATATTCAGAATGTAGAAGTCACTCTTTGTGGAGAATGTTAGGAAAAGGATCATTTAGTGCAAGTTACAGAGATAATGTGAGAGAAACACAGAAATAAAAAATATTAAGAGTCACTAACAAGTACTGAAAAAAATCAGCAACAGTGTTGATTCACTACATATGTTTACTACTCCAAATCAAAAAATAAACAAAAGTGAAAGAAATATGAAAAAACATAACCTAAAGGGCCATACATGATTTTTTGAAAATAAGAATCTCCTGGGGCACAATGGCAAACAGAATTAATCATGGTGAGATTAAATATCTTGATAAAAGAAAGAGCTTATATTAAGGTAAGGTGACTGATATAGAGTCACAAATGTGGAGATCTCATCAAAGTTAAAGAAGACTACAATTCAGAGAAATTGCTGTCTAACATTTGTGGATATCAAAGAAAAGTGATAATATCCAAATTTGAGAAACAATGACGTGTGCTCTGAATAATATTTGTATCTTAGTTCACTAAGTCCAAATTTTCTTATACTAGTTAATTTACACACAAAATGTGTATATTGCTCATCATTCAACAAGGCTAGCTTATATAAGAAAAAAGTACTACATTTAATACAAGATGAGGGTTCAACTTATTTCAAAGATGGCTCCTTCATTCCAAATTTTAAGAATATTCATGACACTTATGAGGGTGAAAACTCACAGTCTAATCAAATATCTCAAACACCACCTATTACATTGATGTTAAGTTTTCCTTTTTCAAAAATTAAGTTGTCTTTTCATAAGTTTATATATATATACATATATATGCATATGCACACAATGTAATATTCTTTGATCAAAGCCTTCCCATTATTTTATCTTATTCACTTTTCCCTCTGGCCAAAAACTTTCTTTTTCTCAACATATGATTGCCATGACATTCTACCCTTGTTCCCCCAAATCCATGTTTTTCTCATATGTAACATATATTCATACCATCTCAAAAGTCCGCAGATATGAACTAATTCTAATATAACCTCAAAAGTCTGTACTTGAAACTCTCATCTAAATATCACTTAAATCAAGTATGGGCAAAATTCACAGTATAAGTTTTTGAAAGCAAAGGCTCTTCCTGTTGTTACCTATGAAATAAAATAAGTTATGCTTTCAAAATACAATGATAGATATAATATAGTATGAACAATCCTATTCAAAATGGAAGAAATAAGAAAAAATAATAGGATAGTAGATCTTGAAGAAAAATCTCAGCAGGATAAACAATATTAAATCTTATTTTGGACAATAATCCTGTTCAGTATTCTCCCTCTTGGACATGTGAGGGCCAGAGTTGGCTTCTCAAGATTACTGGTATCATCAACTCAAGGGTTTTGACCAGTAATGCGAGTATAGATGGTTTCATAGGTTGGAATTGTTTTCTCTGGATTTTCTGGTATGGATTGCATATTGGTAGTTTTAGTAGTCCTGAGTCTCAGGAACATCCAAACTTGGTGGGCTCTGCTTAGTAAATCCCTAGTGAGGGCACTCTGAAACAAATCTACCCCTTTTCTTTTATACTCTGCAGTATCTACATAAATGTCAGTACACTGATACAGAATTTAATACTTGGTACTTGTGGTGGGTTTTGTACAACAGCTTGAACCTCAGGAAAGCCCACTAAAGATAAAACCGAGATGTGTATCAGGGCTAAAATATAAGACGCAGAGACTTTCAGGGAACAGTTTAGAAATACAGGGTAAAGGTGCGTTAAATTGTTTCAGATGACGATTTTCCTTCCATTTCAACGTAGTTCCATGTACCTGTGTCTCTAGTAATCTTAAATAACATTAAATGTAAAAACTCCTAGAAGCAGAACCTACAATGTTATTTGTCAAAGGACAAAGGGAGGCAGACTTGGAAAATGATGGATAAACACTTTCAGCAAACATTTTCAAAAACACTAGGGGAATAAGAGCCAATGTTTTTCTATGCATAGTCCAGAGCATTGCACTGCATCTTTACAAACTGACTGAAATATATCTTACTTTAAATGCTTGATCACAATATAAAATTTGAAATAATAGGGATTACAGCAATAAATTAGTAGAAAGATACAAACTTTTGGAACTTATAAATCAGTTTATGATATAGTTTCTGGTGATGGAGTTAAAAGTTTATACCTATTTTTAAAATCATTGAATTTTGACTTGAATGATGTATGTCTTTTGTATGTAAACAGATATATGTATAAAATATATTATGTTTATTTTCCTTTAAAGATAAAGACATTATGAAAATTATGCAGTAACTCTCCCTGGCTCTTGACAATTTGACTCATCATGTCCACTTGTTGACTGAGGTTTTCTGTCCTGCCCAGTGCTATAGCAATTAAGTCTCAAAGAATCACACAGAGGTCTGAACTAATTATAAACTGATTGGCCATTAGCTAAGGCTTCTTATTAACTCTTATAACTTACATTAGCCCATTATTCTTGTCTATGTTAGCCACGTGGCTTGGTACCTTTTTCAACAAGGCAGTCATATCTTGCTTCCTCTGTGGCTCTATCATGACTGAAGACTGTGCTTCCCTCTTCCCAGCATTCTTGTTACCCCACCTCTACTTCCTGCATGTTTGCCCCACCTACACTTCCTGCCTGACTATTGGCCAATCAGTATTTATTAAAATACAATTGATAGGGTACAAACCATTGTCCCACAGCACTCATTGCTCGTGGTGCCTTCAAAATGACTTTGACTATTAACAGTCCTTCACCAGATGATCAGATGTTGACACTGCCTTCTCATCTTACTCAGGTCTACTCCAAAGTAGTAAAATTTGATCTGGGTACCTGGGCTTTCATGCTGCAAGTTTTAGACCTTCTTGTTGATGCTGTAACAGTAACAATGGGTTCAAAGATAAAATAATTGATGATTAAACAGTGTTCAGGAAATTCCAAAGTAATAAAAGAAGGGGTGACTATTGTAAAGTCAATTGATGTAAAGGATAAATATAAATTCACATGGTTAAAAGTTGTTCAAGATGTGGCCAATAACACACATGAAGAGGTTGGGAATGGCACCACCACTGCCACTGTTTTGACTTGCTCAATTGCCACAAACATCTTTCAAAAGATCAGTAGATCATAAAAGGAGCTAATACAGTAAAAAACAAAAGAGGTGTGATGTTGGATGCTGATATTGTATTTGCTAAACTTAATAAGCATTATAAATTTTTGAAAACACCTGAAGAAATTGCTTTGGCTGATACAATTTCTGCCAATGGAGACAAAACAAAACAAAACAAAACAAAACAAAACAAAAAAAAAAAACGAAGGAAACATCATTTCTAATAAATGTAAAGAAAAACCCTGAATGATGAAGTAGAAGTTATTGAAGGCATGAAATTCATATGGGCTCTGAAGCTTTGTTAATTTCTAAATATGGAAGATAAAGGAATCATTGATATAAACAAAGTTTGTAAGACCTGATTTACTGGAAGCTGCTATGGGTGATCTCGCTGTTCACTAGCAGAAGCTGTAGTGATAGAAATCCCTAGAGAAGAAAAAGATGCAGGAATGGGCCCAATGTGTAAGATTATGGGATAGTGGCATGTCAAAGCTGGTACAACAATTAACAGGATGTGCAGTGGGAAGTATGAGGCTCAAAGATGGATTTTCCTGAGCAAATGTCCTTGTAGCATGAGTGTGCATCCTTTGGGTATATATCAACAGTGGTATTGTTGAGTTTTGAGGTAGGTTGATTCCCAATTTTCTGAGAAACTGCCATACTGATTTGCAAAAGTGACTGTACAAGTTTGCATTCTCATCAACAATGGAGGAGTGTTCCCCTTACTGCATATCCTCTGTGTTTTTGATCTTACCCATTATTACTGCTATAAGATGGTATCTCAGACTCAAGGCAGCATTACCCATAGTAGACAAAATCTGGAAACAACATAGATAGCCTTCAACTGAAGAATGGATAAAGAAAATGTAGTATATTTACACAATGGAGTGCTACTCAAGGCTAAAAAGCGATGATATCTTGAAATGTGCATGTAAATTAAAAAAATAGAAAAAAGCTACCTGAGTGAGGTAACCCAGACACAGAAAAAAAACATGGTATGTTCTCACTCATAAGTGGATATGAGGCATAAAGCAAAGGAAAACCAATCTATAGTCCATGACACCAGAAAAAACTAGGTAACAAGGAGAATCCCCATGTTACTTGGATCTCCTGGGGAAGGGGAAATGGACAATAACTCCTAAGAATATTGGGAGCATGGAGGGGAGATGGGATGGAAGAAAGGGAGGAAACGGAGAGAAGAGGAAGGAGGAGGAAAACTAGCGAGAATTGGGTGGTCAAGATGGGGAAAGGACAGAGAGGGAGAGAAAGAAAAAGATACATTGACTGAGGGAACCATTATGGGGTTAGCAAGAAACCCAATGCTAGAGAAATTCACAGGAATCCACAAGGATGACCAAAGTTAAGGCCCTAACAATGGTGGAGAAGGTAACTGAACTGTCCTTCCCCTGTAGTAAGATTGATGACTACCTTAATTGTCATCATAGAACCTTCATCCAGCAAGTGATGGAGGCAAATGAAGAGATCCGTAGTGAAGCTCCCAAAGTCCATTTGAAGAGAGGGAGGAATGAAAGTATGAACAAAGTGGCTAAGGCAATGACTGGGATACCCACAGAAATGCCTTACCTAAGCTAGTTGGAGCTCAGTGATCCTGGATTGACAGTTGGGAAACCTACATAGGATCACAGTAGTTCCTTTGAATGTGGGTGACAGTTGTATGGCTACAGCAGTCTGTGGGACCACTGGTAGTGGGACTAGGATATATCCCTATAGTTTGAACTTGCTTTTTGGAGCCCATTCTCTTTGGAGGGATACATTGCTCAGTCTAAATATAAAGAGGAGGGCCTTGGTCCTGTTCCAAAGTAATATGGGATACTTTTTTTTGATTCCCCATGGGAAGCCTTATCCTCTCTGAGGAGTGGATGAGGGGTGAGTAGGGGGAAACCTGGGAGGAGCAGAAAGAGTGTAGGAAGTGAGTATTGGGATTGTTATGCAAAATAAGATAAGATTGTTTGAAAATATTAATAAATGAATTTTAAAAAAGAAAAAGGGTAAAATTTTGACACATATAGATTTGTAAATACCATTATGGAAACAAATATTATGATTCTATATAGACACTTATGCCTATCTAGAAATTTGAACATATCAAATTTATACAGCAATCTTTGCAGAATAGAAGTATGTAAGTATATAGGACACCAAGGAAGGTATAAATTATTATTAGCTTCTTCTTTCCATTAAATATTTTTCATTTTTATTCTAGTGTGAACCAAGGGTTCCAATATCCACCAATATACCAGATAAAAGGTATATTTTCCAGTTTCTTTATTGATACACACATATATAAAGGTATTATTCAAAAATAATAAACATAATTACAACACTATTCAGAGCAGTTTAGAAACAAAATCAGCCTTATGTGCCCATTTACATATAAATGGATTGCAGCAAAATAGTTTGAACCAAATTCAGAAAGATCACAATCATATATATTCTTTCAATGTAGAATTTTTATTTTTAAACTTATAAAAGAAGAAAAACAATGACCTAGGAAGAAAGCAGGGATTGTGTAGAAGAGGAAAAGATGTCAAGAGAAAACATGGTTGGAGAGGAACTTTATTAAAGTATTCTACATATCTTTATGAAAAAATCACAAAGAGGCCTATTTTGCAACTAGTGTACATTGCAAATCTTTCTCTGGTCGTTGCTCAAAATTCTGCAATAGCTCTGTGGTTTTTTAAAAGCAAAGATGCATATCTCTATTAATAACCCAGGATTATATAGAAACTCCTTCTTCACTGATTTAGCTCCTACTCCTGTCCATTTTAAATTCACTGACCCTGGTAAAATGGTTGTTTCAGTGCTTTGAATATGTTATACTTTTACCAATGGCCGTTGTTCTGTGATATTGAACAGCTAAATATCATCTTCCTTTACATATTCCCACTGTAGCAACACCAGCTTGCAGAATTTGCAAAAATATCATGTTGTTAATAAAATTTGCTATAAATCTCTTTTCATCCATGAACTTATGCCCTCACCTGTGTATTTTTTACTCTTTTTCTCTAATATTTTTCTGCCTCATAATAGCCATCATTTCTATCATATAATATGATGTGCCAATTTATTTTGTTGATTCCTTTTTTAAAGAATGTTTTATTTTTGAATTTTTGAGGAAAAGATACAGGGACCCAGGTTTATCTTGAACTCAACCAGGCTTTCCTTAAGCTCACATCAATTCTGCTGAATTTTTAAGCACAATTTATTCATTTTGCCTGTCTACAAGGAAATGGGCGCACAAATAGACACCAGAGGACAACCTATCAGAAGGCAACTCTCCCATTCTAACAAGGAGGTCCCAGAAATCAGTGGTAAGCTCCTTTATTCCCTGAGTCATTTTATCTTCTCTATATCCTTCAAGCCATTTTATCTTTTCTACCTTTATTTTTGAGTACTGGAAATCCAGATCTGCACCAGCACACCTTGATATTTTTTTTGTACTTTCTTGGATTCATGTTTTCTGTGCTGGAGATAAAACCTAGGGTTTTCTATTTGTTAGCAAGCATTTTACCAGTGAACTACAGGTAAAACATATATTATTATTTTATTACCTTTCTGCTCCCTTCCTGAAGAGTAAGCATTTTAGGCTTGCCTGTCTCTGCTCTCCAGTAGGGATACCAGTCTCTAGTTATGAAATCTACACATTTCTGTTGATTGCCTATTGACTATATGTCTACTGCCCACTGGATCTTCTACTTCAAGAAGAGACCCCAGATTCCTACCAACATCCCCCATTCCTGCATCCTACCAATTTTCTCATGCCAACTTCCCTATCCTCTTACCGTAATCTGGAAGAAATAGCATTTTCTTCTCCAACTACATTTACTCACAATGTCTGACTAAAGAATCACATGTACTCTTGCCTGGTGGATTAATGCTACCCTTCAGAGCAACTCAAGGCTTTTATTGCCAACTCCACTCAACACTTTTATCTGAGGACAAGACCTCTTCATCTCTTTCATATGCTTGAAGATTTGAATTGAGAAAATTATAGTTCTGTAGAATTTCTGCTTCTGTCCTTAGATACTTCATATAATCCTAGCTGAGCCAGCACCATTTCAGCTATGTCATTTGAAAAGAAACACTGAGTTACCCCAGAATTGTGTCATTAATCTGGCCAATAACCTAATAAGTTAATGTAATAACGAATAGAAATCAAAATACACACTTCACAAAGACACCAGATATCCAAAACAAGAAATACAAGTGACATAACTCTAGATGCATATGTCCCATCATAAAAATAGAAGGAAAAAAAAGAGCTAAGACAATATGTCTTCCTCCAAATGTAGTATTACCATAGTGATGTCCCGAGAGGAAAGCAACCTAGATGACATGCAAGACAATGATTTTAATACAGTAATAACAAATATGTTTTAAAAATTACTCTAGGAAGCACAGGATGCAACTGCACAGAGCAGACTAAGAGATGAGTGATCACCCACCCAGCTGGACACCCCATTATCTATGCCCTCAGAACAGGGACGGAACCCAGGGTTTCTCCTCCACCTGCCTCAGCTTCCCTAGCCAGTCAGCAAGCAAGCTTCCTGAAGGTATTCTAATTCAAAACACCCACCTCATTGATTGGACCTTGTGAGCTACAGGTCTCACTCTGCCTCCAAACCCACACATCCCCTGTGATATCAGAGGAATACTGAATCCCAGGCTGCAACTGCACAGAACTGACCAAGAGGTGAGTGATCACCCACCCAGCTGGGCACCCCACTCTTTATGTTCTTGGAACCAGGGCAAAATCCTGGGCCCTTCCCCCACCGGCTTCAGCTTCATTAGCCAGCAGGTAGGCAAGCTTCTTGCAAGTAGGCTGCTCCAACACCTTCACCCCATCAACCCCACCCTGTAAGCTACAAGTCCTAGTCCACCCCAAACCCAACCAATCCTTGTGAACTCACAGGAACTCTGAAGCACAGGCTACTACTACACAAAAGAGACCGAGAGAGCGCACTATTAGAGCTGGCCAAGGGAGACCTCAGCAGCTCCCTAAGACAGAGACAGCAGCTGCAAGGATTGGACCAAGAGGCAAAGAAACTGCCGACACCAACTTCAGAAAGAGATGGGTAGGCACCATTCCAAAAATTCATTCAATAACATAAAAAGCTGAATGGCAACATCAGAACCCAGTGGTCATAGAACAGGAATATTTGATCATCCTAACCCAGAAGAAGTAGAAGAAAATGATTTTAAATTAAGTTTATGATGATAATAGAGACCCATAAAGAAGAAATGAAAATTTTCCTTAAAGAAATAGAGAAAAAGACAAAAAATTGGAAGAAATCAATAAGTCTCTTAAAGAAACCCAAGAAAAAACCACCAAACAAGAGAAGAAAAAATTTAAACAGTTCAATACTTGAAACTGAAATATAGGCAATAAAGAAAACACAAACTGAGAGAATTCTGGAAATGGAAAATCTGGGTAAATGAATGGGAACTACAGATGCAAGCATAATCAACAGAATATAAAAGATGGAAGAGAAAAATCTCTGCTGTATAAAGAAAATAGATTCATTGGCCTAAGAAAACACTAAAACGAAAAATTCTTAACACAACACTTCCAGGATATCTGGGACACCATAAAAAGACCAAACAAAAGAATAATAGGGATAGAAGAAGGAGAAGAACTCCAGCTTCAAGGCATATAAAATATAGCCATCATAATCATAGAAAAAAAAAAGCCTTTCCCAACCTAAAGAAAGATATCCTTATGAAGGTACAAGAAGCTTACAAACACTTTCAGTAATGTAGCAGGATACAAGATTAACTCAAAGAAACAGTAGCCCTCTTGTACACAGATGATAAAAGGTCTGAGAAAGAATTCAGAAAACAACACCTTTCACGATAGCCACAAATAGGATAAGATATCTCTGAGTATCTCTAACCAAACAAGTAGAAGACTTGTATGACAAGAACTTTAAATCTTTGAAGAAAGAAATTGAAGAAAACACCAAAAGTGGAAAGATCCCCCATGCTCTTGGGTAGGCAGAATTAACATAGTAAAAATGGCAGTCTTATCAAAAGCAAACTACAGATTCAATGCAATGCCCATCAAAATCCCAACAAAATTCTTCACAGACCTCGAAAGAATGCTACTCAACTTCACATGGAACAGCAAAAAAAAAAAAAAAAAAAAAAAAAGCCAAACAAACAAAAAAAACAGGATAGCCAAAACAATCCTGTACAATAAAAGAACTTCTGGAAGCATCACAATTCCTGACTTCAAACAATATGACAGAGTTACAATACTAAAAAGAGCCTGGTATTGGCATAAGAACAGACAGGAGAACCAATGGAACCGAATTGAAGACCAGGTTATTAACCCACACACCTTCAAACACCTGATTTTTGACAAAGAAACAAAAAATATCAAATGGAAAAAAGAAAGCATATTTAACAAATGGTGCTGGCATAACAGGATTTCAACATGTAGAAGAATGAAAATAGAGCCATATCTATCACCATGCATAAAACTCAAGTCCAAATGGATCAAAGACCTCAACATAAAGCCAGCCACACTGAAACTTACAGAAGAGAAAGTGGGAAGTACACTTGAATGCATTGGCACAGGGAACCACTTAGTAAATAGAACCCCAGCAGCACAGACACTGAGAGAAACAATTAATAAATGGGACCTCCTGAAACTGAAAAGCTTCTGTAAAGCAAAGGACACAGTCAACAAGACAAAATGACAGCCTGCAGAATGGGAAAAGAGCTTCACTAACCCCACATCAGACAGAGGTCTGATCTCCAAATTATACAAAGAACTCAAGAAATTGGTTATCAAAAGAACAAATAATCCAATAAAAAAAATGGAGTACAGACCTAAACGGAGAACTCTCAACAGAGGATTCTAAAAGGGATGAAAGACACTTAAGGGAATGTTTAACATCCTTAGTCATCAGAGAAATGCAAATCAAAACAACTCTGAGATTCCATCTTATACCTGTTAAAATGGCCAAGATCAAAAACACCGATGACAACTTATGCTGAAGAGGTTGTGGGGTAAAGGGAACACTTCTGCATTGCTGGTGGGAATGCAAGCTGGTACAACCCTTTTGGATGTCCATGTGGCAATTTCTCAAAAAATTAGGAAAGAACCTTCCTCAGGACCCAGTAATACCACTCTTGAGTATATATCCAAAGGATGTTCAGTTATGCCACAAGGACATGTGCTCAACTATGTTCATAGCAGAATTGTTTGTCATAGCCAAAACCTGGAAATACCTAAATGCTCCTCTACCAAAGAATGGATAAGGAAAATGTGGTACAATTACACAATGGAGTACTACACAGCAGATAAAAAATAATGACATCTTGAATTTTCAGGCAAATGGATGCATCTAGAAAATATTATTTTGAGTGAGGTAATCCAGACACAGAAAGACAATTTTCATATATGCTCACTCATAAGTGGTTTTTAAACATAAAGCAAAGAAAACCAGCCTACAAATCACAATTCCAGAGAACTTAGACAACAATGAGAACACTAAGAGAGACATGCATAGGTCAAATCTATGTAGGAAGTAGAAAAACACAAGATCTCCTGAGTAAATTGGGAGCATTGGGACCTTGGGGGAGAGTTGAAGGGGAGAGGGAAGGTGGGGAGGGGAGCAGAGAGAAATGTAGAGCTCAATAAAAATCAATAAAATCATCTTGGCACTGCACTCAGGAAAATAGCTTCAATAGAAAAAAAAAAAGAATCTTACAGAACACCAAATAGACTGAGACAAAAAGAACATCCTTTTGCCATGTAATAATCAAAACACAAATCATACATAAAAACCAAAGAATATTAAGAGCTGCAAAGAAAAAATGCCAAGTAACATATAAAGGCAAACCTATCAAAATTAAACCTGACTTCATAATGAAAAGCATGACAGCCAGAGGTCCTGGAAAAATAGGCAGCAGACACTAAGAGACCAGGATGCAAGCCCAGACTATTATACCCAGTAAAGTTTTCAATCACCATCGATGGAGAAAGCAAGATATTCCATGACAAAACCATATTTAAACAAAACCTAACCACAAATCCAGTTCTACAAAAAGTAATACAAGGAAAACTCCAATCTATGGAAGCTAACTGTACCCATAAAACACACACAACCTCACACCAGCAATCTCCAAAGAAGGGAAACACACAAACACTACCACCAAATACTAACAGGAATTAACAATCACTGGTCATTAATACCTCTTAATATCAGTGGATTCAATTCACCTGTAAAAGGACACAGGCTAAGAAAATGGATATGAAACCATGATCCATCCATCTGTTGTATACAAGAAAGACACTTCAACCTCAAAGACAGACCTTACCACAGAGGAAAGGGTTGGAAAATGGTTTTTTTTTCTAATCAAATGGACCTAAGAAACAAGCAGGTGTAGCCATCCTAATATCTAACAAATAGATTTCAAATTAAAATCTATCAGAAGAGATGGAGAAGGACACTTCATACTCAACAGAAGAAAAAATTCATCAAAATGAAGTCTCAATACTGAACATCTATACCCCAAATACAAGAATATCCACATATGGAAAAGAAACATTACTAAAGCATAAATTGCACTTCAAACCACACACTAATAGCAGGAGAATTCAACACCCCACTCTCCCCAATGGAAAAGTCAAACAGAAAACCTTGAGAGAAATAAGAGAACTAACAGATGTCATGACTCAAATTTACTTAATAGAATTCTATAGAACATTTCACCCAAACACAAAAGAATATAACATTTTATCAGCACCTCATGGAACCTTCTCTAAGATTGATCACATATTCAATAACAAAGTAAACCTCAACAGATACAAAAAAAATGGATTAACACCTTGTATCTTATCAGATAACCATGGTTTAAAGTTAGAATTAAAAAACAACACTAATTGACGAAAGCCTACACATTCATGCAAATTGAACTGTGCTCATTTATTCATCCTGGGTCAAAGAAGAAAGAAAGAAAGAAATTAAAGACTTCCTAGAAATCAACAAAAATGAAGGCACAACATATCCAAACCCACAGGACACTATGAAAGCAGTGCTGAGAGGAAAGATCATAGCACTAAGTTCCTACATAAAGAAAGTAGAGAAATCTCACACTCGTGACTTAACAGCATATCTGAAATCTCTAAAGGTAAATGAAGCAAACTCACCCAGGAAGAGTAGACAACAGGAAATAATAAGAGGGCTAAAATCAGTAAAATAGAAACAAAGAAAACAATACAAAGAATCAATAAAAACAAAGATCTGATTCTTTGAGAATATCTACAAGATAGACAAACCCTCATCCAAACTAATCTAAAGGCAGAGAAAGAACACCCAAATTAACAAAATCAAAAATGAGAAGGAGGACATAACAATGAACACCATGGAAATCCAGACAATCATTAGCTCATACTACAAAACCCTGAATTCCACAAAATTGGAAAATGTAAAAGAAATAGACAATTTTCTGGATATGTACCACATAGCAAAATTAAATCAAAACCAGGCAATCAATTTAAATAGTCATATAGCCTGCTAGGAAATAGAAGCTATCATCAAAATCCCCAACCAAAATAAGGCCAAAACCAGATGGCTTTAATTCAGCACTCTACCAGAACTTCAAGGAAGAACTAAAACCTATACTTCTCAAATTGTTCCACATAATAGAAACAGAAGAAACTGCCAAACTCTTATTAGGCTATAGTTACCCTGATACTGAAACTGTGCAAAGATTCAAGCAAGAAAGAGAATTACAGACCAATCTCCCTCTTGAATACTGATGCAAAAATACTAGCAAGCTGAATCCAAGAACACAGTAAAAAATTCATCCACCATGTTCAAGTCAGCTTCATCCAGAGATGTACAAACGGTTCAACATATGAAAATCTATCATTGTAATCCTTCTTATAAATAAACTGAAAGAAAAAATTTGATCATGTGATTACGTGCTGAAAAAGCATTTGACAAAATTCCAACACCCTGTCATGATAAAGGTCTTGGGGGATCAGGAATACAAGGAATGTATCTAAACATAATAAAATAAATAAACAAACCAACAACCAATATTAAATTTAATGGAGAGAAACTCAAAGTGATTCCACTAAAATCAGAAGCAAGATAAGGCTATCCACTCTGTATCTGTTCAACATCATTCTTGAAGTTCTAGCTAGAGAAATAAGACAACAAATGGAGATAAAGGGGATACGAATTTGAAAGGAAGAAGTCAAGCTTTTACTATTGGCAGATGATATGATAGTATAGAAAAGTGACCCCCAAATTCTGCCAGCAAGCTTCTACAGGTGATAAATACTTTCAGTAATGTTGTGGGTGACAAGATCAACTAAAAAAAATCAGTAGACCTCCTACACACAAATGATAAAGAATCTGAGAAAGAAATTAGAGAAATATCCCCATAGCCTGAAATAACATGATACATCTTCGGGTAACAATAACCAAAGTAGTAACAGACCTGTTCAACAAGAACTTTTAATTCTTTGAAGAAAGAAATTCCAAAAGATACCAGAAGACCAAAAGATTTTCCATGCTCTTGGATAGGTAGGATCAACATAATAAACAATAGCAATCCTAACAAAAGCAATCTATAGATTCAATCTCCATCAAAATACCGATGGAATTCTTCAAAGACCTTGAAAGAACAACAATCAACTTCATATGGAAAATCAAAAATCCCAGGATAGCCAGGACAATCCTGTGCAATTAAAGGAACTTTCAGTGGCACCACCATCCCTGACGTCAAGCTCTATTATAGAGCTAGAGTTATGAAAAACGCTTGGTATTGGCACAAAAGCAGACAGGTTGACCAATAGAATCAAAATAAAAGATGCAAATATTAATCTGCACCCCTATGAACAGCTGATTTTTGACAAAGAAGCTAAAATTAAGAAGAAAAAAAGCATCTTCAAGAAATGGTGCTGGTATAACTGAATATCAACATGTAGAAGGATGAAAATAAATCAGTATCTTTTCCCATGCACAAAACTCAAGTCCAAGTGTATTATAAAGATCTCAGTATAAATCTGACCACACTGAACCTGATAGAAGAGAAAGTGGGAAGTAGTCTTCATTGCATGGGCACATGAAACCACTTCCTAAATATAACCCCAGTAGAACAGACACTGAGAGCCAATAATAAATAAATGGGACCTCCTGAAAATGAGAAAATTCTGTAAAGCAAAGAGCATAGTCAATAAGACAAAAAGGCAGCCTAGTGAATGTGAAAAGAACCCAATCACCCCACATCAGGCAGAGGAATTATCTCCAAAATATAAAACGAACCCAAGAAATTAGACAACAAAATACCAAATAATCCTATTCAAAATGGGGTACAGACCTAAACAGAAAATTCTTATCAGAAGAATCTCAAATGCCTTAAAGACATGAAAATGTTCAACATCCTTAGCCATCAGGGAACTGCAATTCAAAATGATGCTGGGATACCATCTTACACCATTCAGAATGGCTAAGATAAAACAAACAAACAAACAAACAAAAAAACCCACCAATGATAGCTTACTGTAGAGAGTGCTTAGCAAGGGGAACTTGCCTCCATTGCTGGTTGGATAGAAAATTTGCCCGCCCCTTTAGAAATCAGTATGGTGGTTTCTCATTAAATTGGGAACCATCCTAACTGAAGACCCAGCAATACCACTTTTGGGCATATACCCAAAGGATGGTCAATCATACTAAAAGGACATTTATCCAAATATGTTCATAGTCACATTATATGTAATAGCCAGAACCTGGAAATTACCTAGAAGCCCCTCAACTGGAGAATGTATAAAATGTGGTACATTTACTTAATGGAGTACTACTCAGAGGTAAAAACATTGACATTATGAAATCTGGATGCAAATAGATGTAAATAGAAAAGAAAAACCATCCTGGGTGAGGTAACCCAAACCCAGAGATATGAGCATGATATGAACTCAGTCATGAGTATATGCTAACTGTAAAGCAAAGGATAATGAGCCTATAGTCCACGACCCCAGTGACGGTAAGTAACAAGGAGAATCCTAAGAAAAAGATATATAGATTCCCTTCATGAGGTTAAAGGAACAAGATCTTCTGAGATAATTGGGAGCTTGGGCATGTGGGTGAGGGAGGGCAGAAGGGAAGTAGGAAAGGAATTGAGGAGAGGGGAGGGGAACCTGAGGGAATGGGATATATGAGATGGGGGAAGACAGAGACAGAAAGCAAGGAAAGAGATATTTTTATTGAGGGAGCCTTTGTGGGGGCTAGCAAGAAATCTGGTACTAGAGAAATTCCCAGGAATCCACAAGGAAATCCATAATTGGAAGGATCACCCCAGCTAATATCCAAAGAAGTAGTGGACATGGTAGTTGAACTGGACTTGCTCTGTAATCAGATTGATGACTATCTTAAATGTCAACATAGAACCTTCATGCCCCAACTAATGGAAGTAGAGACAGAGGTCCACAGTGGAGTACTGGGCTGAGCTCCCAAAGTGCAGTCAAAGAAAGAAGAATGGGAATACGAGCAAATTTTTTATTTTTCCATTTAAAATTGACCCTTCCTCCATTTCTCCCATTCCCCTCCCGCTTCCCCAGTAACCCTCCTCCCTCCTGCTCCATCCTTAAGGGAGGGCAGGGTACCCTGCCCTGTGGGAAGCCCAAGGCCCTCCCCCCTACATCCCGGCCTAGGAAGGTGTGCATCCAAGTAAACTAGGGTCCCCAAAAGCCAATACATCCAGAAGAGACAGATCCCAGTGTTATTATCGATGGCTTCTCAGTCCGTCCCCATTGGCAGCCACATTTAGAGAGTCCAGTTTGATCACATACTCGTTCATTTCTGGTCCAGCTGGATTTGGTGAGCTCCCATTAAATCAGGCACACTGTGTCAGTGGGTGGACCAACCCCTCGTGGTCGGTCCTGACTTCCTTGCTCATCTTCTCCCTCCTTCTGCACTTCAACTGGACCTTGGGAGCTCAGTCCAGTGCTCTGATGTGGCTGTGGGTCTCTGTCTCTATCTCCATCCATCGGACAAAATTTCTATGGTGATATTCAAGATATTCATCAGTGTAATTATGGGACAAGGCCAGTTCAGGCACCCTCTCCTCTGCTGCCCACGGACCTAGCTGGGGACATCCCTGCCGACACCTGGGATCCCCTCTAGAGCCAAGTCTCTTGCCCACCCTAAAATGGCTCCCTTAATGTAGATATCTTCTTCCCTGCTCCAATATCTGCCCTTCCTCCATCTCCACCCTTCCACTCTTCCAAGCTCTCCCCAGTCCTTCTCTTCTCGCTTCTCCTTCCCCCTCTCCCCTTCCCCTAACCCCACTCCCACTCCTATCCACACCCCAGTGCTCCCAACTGCTTG
>PVIU01009638.1:0-75012 GCA_004026605.1 Ondatra zibethicus
CCAACTTATCCAAAACCTATGCCCCATATGCCAAGTACTTATCCTCAAACCTGCCCTGCTGTGTGCAGGTTTGTGGGGACCCCTACTTCATAGTTTTAAAGGAGACTCTTGGTGGAAGTTTCTCTTCAAATAGTAACGAGATCAAAGTATCCGAAGATTCAAAGACGTTCTGTTGATTTTGGCTGTTGAAGATTGGCATCTGAAATCTCTTAGGAAAATCTCTATCTATTCTGCTATATTCTGCTATCTTTAGTCTGGCTGAACTGTAATATCAAGTGCTTCTACCAACCTATAAACCATGGGAAGTAAAGGCAGAACTGCTCAGAGATGACCATGCATATTGATGGAGAAAAGGCATGATGCACGAGACATTTTGATAAGAGCCTCAGGAAAGGTTCAGGAAGGAAAAGGCTTACTTCTGGTACAGTTAGTCTGTGCTAGGCAGACACACTTGTGTTATTTCCCCCAAGTCTTTCCAATAAGCCTTTGAGGTAAGCACATTTTGTAAATGACTTGTGTGCATCCTGGGCTTATTTATGAAGAATGGGTATGAGCAAGCCTGGAGCTCAAGATCAGAGTTTCTACCTCTGCTCCAGAGAACATTCCACCCCACTTATGACCTTTTACTTTCTCTTTCATTATTATGCATCTTTAGTGTATGCGTGGGTTGATTTGGTTCAGTTCAAGCTTATATTACAATTACTTGGCATGCCACCTCATGAGGGCACAGGTGGCTGATCCACCGTGGCTCATCTTTCCCTGTAATACATGCACACACATGTGCATGTCAGCATGGCCAACCAGGAGATGAGCATGTATGTTACTGAAGTTCTCTGCCCGTTACTGGAAGGGCATCGGAGACAGACACACCTGGAGGGAAGGCCATCTTAACCACGTGACAGCTGTGGTTAATCTGGAAGAATCATTTGGCCTTTTATTTCGGTTCATCTGTACAGTGGACCAAACACCTCCTTTAGTGGCCACAAACTGAGCATGCACACAGGCGCATTGGCCAGTGCAGTCCCTTACCTGCCTGCTACCTTTACACCTCTCTTTCCTTATTAGTAGAATCCTTATGATGTTCAGGTGACCACGGGGCTTGCGGTGTTACAGTCTCTTGATAATTAAGCATGGTTTCATAAGGCAGCTCTAGGAAGTCCTGGGTGAATGTTCTAGAATAGGGTTTTTAAAAGTGTGGTAACAGCTGACATCAACACGTCTGTCTTTCCTTTCCTTTTTTTTTTTTTAATTTTTTTTTTACTAGTTAGGTGAAATGCCAGAAGGCAGAAGCTCATTCCAGTGACCATGAGCTCAAGAGGCACATGTCAGAAATAGAACAAGACAAAGAGGCCTCGGTCCCTGCTGTATTTTGGGTGCTGAATGTCCCTAAAAGGCCTGTGTGTTGCTGAAAGTTTAGTCTCTAGGATGGCAAGAGCTGGTAAAACCTTTAAGATAGGGCCTGATGAGAGGTCCTGAGATCACTGGGGCTGTGCCTTCCATGGAGATTGGGAGATATCAGCCTTTTCCCTTTTCTTGTTTTTACTTTGTTCCCAGGGAGTGAGCTGTCAGCTCTGTGTCCCAGTGGGCTTCCTCGCCACAGGCCCTGATGCACAGGGCCAGTTGATCATAAACTGGTAACTCCAACACTGAAGAGCCTGAATAACTTTTTCCTCTGCATTCGGTGACCTCAGGCATTTTGTTGTAGGGTTGGAAAACGGACTAATTGAAATTATTTATTTAAAGCATTCACAATGCCATCCCACCGGATCTGTAACTCAACTCACGACCCTCTCTCTCTGGGTGAGAAAGGCCACCTCCTAGGAGTGGCCATTCCACTGGGCAGTGGAAGGGTGTTAGATGTGACACATGATCTGCTTGGGAAGAAGTCTGGTGCCATTCCATGTGGTAGGAGAAAGAGCAAATTCAATTGGGCCAAACCAGAACTGATGGGCGACTCTGTTATCCAATATCATCAAAGCGCCAGATCCTCATTTCTCCCGTCACCCTCAGTGTGTCTCTTCAGAGGTATCCTGTTTGTCAGCCCCAGACAGTTTTCTACGTTTCAGCACTGGGACCCGGGCAAGGCAAACAAAACATCACGGGTCCAAGATTTAAAGAATCTTTCACTTGACCCAGAAAGACAGTTATCTACTCACTCATAAGTGGTTTTGAAACATAAAGCAAAGAAGCCTCCAAATCACAACCCCAGAGAACCTAGACAACAGTGAGGACCCTAAGAGAGACATACATGGATCTAATGTACATGGGAAGTAGAAAAAGGCAAGATTTCCTGAGTAAATTGGGAGATGGGGATCATGGGAGAGTGTTGAAGGGGAAGGGAGAGGAAGGAAGGGGAGCAGAGAAAAATGTAGAGCTCAATAGAATAAGTTAAAAAAAAAGTTTCACCCTCTGGTTTGGAGCCAGCACTTCCGTGGACCTGAGACCGACAGCCCTCCTTAAAGCAGATGCTCTCTGGGCAGCTGGCTTCGCCTCACCCTAGATCTGGCCCTGCTAGAGGTAGGCATTTGTGTGTACTAATATGACTATTTTTCAAACTTATATGTAGTTGCTTATAGCTGTGACTTTAAAAAAAAAAACTCAACAATGATTCAGAACCATTTGTGTCAACTCCTACACATCCATCTCAAATACCACCCCCCCCCATGTGTGCACATGTGGAGGCCAGAGGCCAACATTGGATGTCTTCCTTTTTCTATATTCATCCCTCTCCACCTTACTTTTGAAGACAGGGTCTCTCACTGCACCTGGAACTGAATGGCCAATGAACTCTGAGGATCCTCCTGCCTCTGCCTTCCCAGCCCCGGGATTACAGGTGCTTGCTGCTGACCCTGCCTTTTTTAAACGGTTGCTAGGGACGGAACCCAGGCAGATAATCTGGGACACACAGAATTACAGCTCAAGGGGAGAACACTAGAAGTGACAGCATTGGTAAAGAGCGTGTAAGTTTTTGCAAGCCATAATCAGTGCACCCTTCAAAAGTCCTGCCCCAATTCCTCTTCCCACCAGCTACGCACAGGGATAAAATAGTAGATAATTTTACACCAGAATGAGCCGCGGGATTTCTTTAAATAGCCCACTTTCTCGGTACTTGTGATCTTCCCAAATTAGATGCACATGCTGCTTTCCAGCAGGCTGTTGCTGCACAAATGCAAACAGTCTGGCTGCAGCATGCAGCCTGCCTTTGGGTCAGCTCTTTCCTTGCTGTGTAGTGCAGTTGGGTAGGACCCGCACTGGCTTTTCCTACAAGTCTGCAGGGAGCTTGTGTTGGACATGGGATCTGGGCCATCTGTAAGCTTATCCTGTGGGTCAATATCTCATAATTGCTCCGTGTTCCCTCCAAAGACTGGAACCAGATCATGGGTGTTCCAGGACACCAGGAACAGCAGCTTCCCCCAGTATGATACAGTTTGCTGATGTTCTGGTCCTTTCTGTTTTTCTTTAGTGGTTTTAGGGCATGGGACCCAGGGCCTTGCACATGTTAGATAAATGCGCTACCATTGAGCTGCACTTCGGCCTTTGTTTTCTATGCTTTTGAAGGAAGTGACTTGAAGGGGGCAGTGTTAGGCTAGCAGGCAAGCAGGTGGGGTGCCTGCCTTGGGGACCTCTTGAGCTTCTCCTCCTCCTGAGCCTTCCCGGTCAATACTGGACAGATACCATTTGCTATTCACCCTCCTTACATAGCAGGAGCCGGTCAGTCCTGGCCCCTGGCTCGAACTTACCTGCAGCCTCCTTTCATCATGGTGCCTATTTGTCAGCAAGCTGTCTCGGCTGTTCTGTACCTGCAGAGTAGCTGTAGTAGAGTGTGCCCTTCCCAGCCTGAAACAGTTTATGTCTAGCCGTTTGTAGACCGGGTGTGCCGACTGTCCCTGCATTGCTTGATGCGTCTTTTAAATTTATTCGCTCTTATTTCCTAGCTCGGTTTGTCACATCTTGCCTGGACTAGTACAGGAGCCACCAGCTGGTTCTGAAAGGTTGCACATAAGTATGACAGGCTCTGGAAAACCTCCCCTTCTCTTCCTGTCACTGAAGGGGACAGCAGGCTCTCCAAGGCTGGGGCTGTCAGCAGCCACCTGCCCACTCTTGTGTACCTAGGTGCTCAAAATGCTCAGTGCCCCAGTTGCTAAAAGCTCAGGAGTCCCTTGAGCATGTCACTTAGCTCCTCCCAACCTGCCCCCTTTGTCCTTGTCACTCTCAGGGCCAGGGGTCTGTCACTTGCAGCAACAGGGATTCACCTGTCTTCATTAACAGGAACTTCCCTCCTTCCCTTTTGTTTCTTGCAGCCCCTGGGGGATGGTCTCCATTGTGACATTTGCATAGTTCTAGTTCCTGTTATAGGCCTCTTTCCTTCTCTCCCACACTGATTTGAGAATACCAGGGAGCAGGAAGCTTGTCTTGCCTACCTCAGCATCAGCAGTGCCTGGTCCTCAAGGCCACTAGAGATATGTTTGTTGAATGACAAAACATCAATATTCATAAAATTCCTTTTTTTGTTTTTTTTTTAAATCTATCTCTAGTTCCTCTCAATCTGCTCTATAGTTTTGTGTCATGGGCACTTTGCAAATGTAGCAATTAAGGGCACGAAGAGGTTAAATCGCCTGCCTGGTGTCTCAGAGGTTGCCAAGATTTGAAGCCTGGTTATGAGGTAGCCTGGTGGATCACAAGAGCTAACTCCCGCGTTAACAATGAGCAGATGGGTGTTTGAAAGAACGAATGAGTGAACAAAGGCAGCAAGTCTACGAACCAAGGAGAGGAAAGGTAGATGCCGCATGACCTTGTGAAACCCATCAGCCGAATTTATAAAAGAAAAACACAGAGATTCCAGGAGACCTGGCAGGGATAGAGATGATGGGGGATCGGCAGGCCGCAGAGTTCAGGGAGAGTTTAAAGTGGGTGGAAAATCAGACTGTCCCGGGAATTGCCAGGAATATTCAAAGAAGCTGCAGGTCACAGTTAAGCAAATAAGGCCTGCGTCTGCAGTGAAAATGCTGCAGCTTTAACATTTATGGCATGACTACTGTATACCCGGAGCTGAGCTAGAGAGATGCTCGCACGCTGACTCACTGAATGGAAACCGTCTCCTCCCTGTAAACTCCTGATTCACTAAGTTTTTACTGTCTATCTATTAAATGCCAAGATCTTAAACTAGAAGCCAAGAGAACAAAATGGATAGAACTTTGGGGGCTCCCAGCATCATGGGAGGAGAGAACAATTCTCACAGTGCACTCAGTATCACACAGACACTGTTAGGAGCATGGATAGGCCCCTACTCTGTCTAGAGATGAAGAAGAAGGCAATGGTTGACTTTTTGGGGCATGTATATGTGTGGGTGGTGCGTGTGTACACATACATACATATAAATGTTTTCATGTGTGTGGGCACATGAGCATGTGTGGGTGAGTGCACCATATGTATGCATGTGCTTGTGTGTATCAAGGCCAGGGCTTGATTTCAAGTGTCTTCCTCCATCACTCTTTACTACTAAGTCTCTCACTGAAGTTGGGGTCTGCTAACCAGCTTACTCTGGGGACCCCTGACCCTGCTTCCTGAGTTCTGGGGTTACAGATGGCCTGATCTTCATGCTTGAGTTATCTCCCCAGCCCTGCTCCTCAGAAGATCCCTTAGTGCCCGGCTAAGTTCCAGAAGGCCAAGTGGTACCAAGGCTATCTGCTTTTCTACAGATAAAACTTCTGCAAAACATTTTAAACATACTTAGTATGTTTGTGCCTGGAGATGTTTCTGTTCTTTAGTCCCCAAATTAACTTTTGCTTTTTAATTTTCATTTCATGTGTGCATTTCTGAATGTAGGTGTGTGTACCTGAACATAGGCACCCACCGAGGCCAGAGGAGTCAGATCCACTGGAAGTTGAGATACAGGCAATTGTGAGCCACTTGGTGTGGGTGCTGGGAACTGAACTCAGGTCCTCTGGAAGAACATCCAGTACTCGTAACCTTGAGCCACCTCTTCAGCCCTAACTTTTAAATTTTCTAACAAAATTTCCAGAAATTGTTACTGGGGTTCAGTCATATTTGTCCATCTTATTTTATAATATCTCATGGAATAATGTTAAGAAGTTGAAATCTAACCCAATTTGATAGCACAAGATTATGCCCTTCACCCCTTTTGTGAGGCTATGGCACGAGGGTGGTGAGTTCAAGGCCTACCTGGGTATTTTAGTGGTATTCTATCGGGATGTAACTCAGTGGTAGAGCTTGCCTAATGTGTGCCAAGCCTTAGCGTCAGTCCTCAGTGCCATTTCATTTTAAAGAGAGAGCTTTAACTATAGCTGTATACAGACAAGGTGATGAACCCAGAGGACAGTATTACAGGCCTTGGGGTGAGCTAGGATGCTGTGTAGCCTAGTGTGAAGGAAGGCAAGTGGGATTTAGAGGCAGAGAACGACTGACTGTTAGCCTGTTAGCTGTGTTACACATCTAACCTCTGCCTCCTCATCCACACAGTGATGCTCACAACCCAGACCCTCGAGGATCAGATGGGGAAGGCATGGAAAGTGCTTTGGGGAGCCACAGAGCTCGCTCTGGAGTATGGGGCAGTGTCCTGACTGAGTAAATGGGAAGGGTCATTAAGAAGATCTGAATTTCATCTGGATGGGATGTTTCACCTTGCATCAGGAGCACTTCCTTGAAGGCAATTTATCCTCCGCTCAAGAGGCTGGAGAATTTAAGGGCATCGATCCTCTGCTTCCTCAGAGGAGCGGCGCGGCAATCACCGTGTTTGCTTTCTCCATGCTGCTGAGAAATGGAATCCATAAGATGAATGTTACAAGCGGAGAAACCAGAGCTCAGGGAGGTGAAGCCTGTGCTGTGGACACCGGGTAGGGAGTGGGCTGTGGGTGTCAACCCAAGATTGCCTCATCTTGACACAGGACATCGAGGCAAGGGGGCCCGGCCAGACCCAAGCAGGATCCCTCTTGCTTATAGGAGGATTTGGGGCATCCTTAGAGCCAAGATTTTGCAGGATTATGGGAAGGGGAGGGTAGATGGTGTCCTGGCCTTGAGCTGATGAAGGGTCTTGTGTGTGTGTGTGTGTGTGTCCACGTACCAGCTGCCATCCAAAAGCTGGGAATTAAGGTGATGAATCCTCCAGGGCCCTCTGGAGCTGGACACGGGCCAGGGTGCAGGGGGCCTAGGGCTCCTGGGAGTCCAGCTCCCAAGCCATTCTCGGAAAGGTATTTGCAGCAAGGCCACTCCAGGTGCCAGGCCAGACCATCAATCCCTCACTCTTTGGGGCAGCGAGTTTATAAAGTAGCAATTAAATAAGAGCTCTGTAAGTGCTTCTGGGAACTGCCCTGAATGCATTTTCCAAACATAAATAACGGGGACCTCCACTCCGAGCAAAGCGCATGGCGCGTCTGGAAGCAGCCTGAGAAGAAGGGAGCCCTGTTGTGCTAACGAGTTGGGCTACGTGCCCCTGGTGTGCACGCGTGTTCTGGGTAGGTGGCAGGTCCATTTGTCTTCCCGTCCTGGGTGGTATGTTAGCTTGCCTGGACAGGTTGTGGTCAGGAGCTGGTGGCTGTAGCTCCCACTCCAACAGGAAAGCAGGGTGTCCTTTCAGGGACAATGACAGGGCTGTGGAAATGACAGCACTATGATCTTCTTTCTGTCCAGTGAGCACCTACTAGATATCACCTGTCCAGAGATGGATGCTCATCAAGAGGCTTAGAAACTTGTTCAAGGCGCCAGAGCCTGTCGGACGGAGGACTCCCAGGGAGGACTTTTTGGCACCTCACATTTAATAGGCCCTTCCCACATGCCGGGTTCTAATCTAAGAGTTTTATCTGAATAAGCTATGGGATGTGTGCACTCGTGTATGTGTGTGTGTGTGTGTGTGTGTGTGTGTGTGTGTATACATTTGGAGGCCAGAGGACAACCTCAGGTGTCATCCACCCTCTTCAAGATGGGGTGGAACCCGAGGCTCTACGATTCAGCTAGTCTGGCTGGCCAGTGGGCTCCAGGCTCCAAAGATAATCTGTCTGTCTCTGCTTCCCAGCACTGGGGTTACAAGTGTGTGTCACCATGCCCAGGTTTTTTTTCTTTCTTTCTTTCTTTCTTTCTTCTTCTTCTTCTTCTTCTTCTTCTTCTTCTTCTTCTTCTTCTTCTTCTTCTTCTTCTTCTTCTTCTTCTTCTTCTCTTCTTTATTTTTTTTTTATTATGGGTGCTGGGGAATCCAACTCAAGTCCTTGTGATTTCAAGGCAACCACTCTATCCACGGAGTTCCCTCTCCAGCCCTTTTATACCCTATTTTGCAGGGGAGAAACGGGAACATGGAGATGTTAAGGCTTACCCAGAGTTATAGCATTCTAGCAGGTGGACCCAGGCAGTGGGCTATATAGCCCTCATCCTTCTCCCTTACTGTGTTGCACCAGGGCCACCGCATCTCCTCCACTGAGACTTGGCTATTGTCAGCTGTCGGACTCAGTAAGCACAGTGTGGTTCAGAGAATAGTGTCTATCTGCACTCCCTACCCGCCTCAAATCCACCCTCTCCCATTGCATCTCCCATCTCAAGCTGTGGCTGAGCACAGGCCCTGCCATGGTTCCTCCAGTATGTCCGGGAGCCCTGTCTATGGACCAGGTAGCTTCTGCTTTCACATGTATGCCTTTGTGCATGCTGCCTTTGCTCCTGCTGGCCCATCGTCCGGATGCCCTTGCTCTTCCTAGCTGTAAAAGCTGCTCATTTCTAGAAGTGTATCCCAACCCCCATCCTTCCACCCTTCCATCCTTATAGTCCTGCTGAGTTCAAAGCCCTTCCATTGGGAACACCTCTCCCAGAACAGGTTCATTGTATCTCTTTATGATAATGCGGCATTTCCCGGGATCCATGGCCTCTCCTTGTAGCATGACTAGTAAAAACCCAGAGACAGATATTGGGGTTCAAGCTGAAAGATCAGAGAAGCAAAGTGGCCAGCCACTAGAGAGCTCTTACCTCAATGCAATCTTCAGACTGAAAAGAGAGCGAGCTCCTGTCTCACCCTTTTATATTCCTCTCTAGTGCTGGGATTAAAGGCATATACCACCACTGCCTGGTCTCTGTGGCTAACTAGTATGGCTGCTGGGATTAAAAGGGGTATCACCACTGCCTGGCCTGTATGGCTGACTAGTGTGGCTAGCTTTGCATTCTGATCTTCAGGCAAGCTATGTTAGATCATAAACAAAATATCACTTTACCTCTTTGTGACTTCCCACATCACCTCCTTGTTACGAAGCACATAGTAGGGCTTCAAAAACTATTGACAGGCAGGTGGAGTCATTTTCTAGCAAGGGTGGATGTATCAGATCATGCCCAATGCTCTGCTCCTGAGAGTTCTGATTTGTACCATACCTGCTCTGCCCAGAGCAGCGTGCAGTAACAGGACTGAAGGGACTGAACCTTGATCTTGGCTCTGTCAATAGTTTGCTGTATGACTTTGACCACAATCACACCCCTTCCCTGTCCTCCATTTTCTCATCTGTGATCAGGAACAATTGTAGTAAGGAGAAGTGGGCCTGCCTTTGGTCCCGGTCGTCAGCTCCTGTTGTTTTTGGTGCCGGGCTAGCTCAGTCTGTAAAACATGAGACTCTTAATCTCAGGTTTTACACAGAGTCAGTGTCCCACATTGGGTGCCAATTTGTAGTAATGAAGAGAGCCTGTTTTTGGTTCTGGCCAACTGGCTCCTGGCCACACGGCTAGTTTAAGTCCCGAAATAATTACACAGAAACTGTATTTATTTAAAACATTGCCTGGCCCATTATATCTAGACTTTTTTTTTTGGCTAACTTTTACATCTTGTTTTAACCCATATTTAGTAATCTGTGTATCACCATGGGCTTGTGACTTACTGGGAAGATTTTAACCTATGTCCATCTCAGGCCGGAGATTCATTGTGGCTGCCTGTCTGTCCTTCTTTTTAGAATTTTGTTTTGTCTGCTCCGCCCACCTAAGGGCTGTCCTATCAAAAGGTCAAGGCAGTCTCTTTATTTAACCAATGAAAGCAACAGAAATACAAAAGGACCTCCTACACCAAATAATTATTTCTTGCGGTCAGTTTACTGGAGGAGATAGGGCACAGAAAGCGAAAACAATTAGATTATAATGGGAGGTTAGTAAGTATTCATTCCCCTTCCTCTCCTCCTTTCCTGTAAATTGGGCTTTCAGGATAGTGGGGTTGGGGACAAGGGGTGACACTATGAAACCTCCCTTGGAAATGCATGCACATATAATGTAAACAAACAAAAAGAGACGATTGCTGCTGGCAGCCCTTTGGGACGAGCACGTGTGTCCCTGCACACACTTTATTATGGCCCCTCCCTGCACTAAGGCAGGCTCTCACTGCTTTCTGCAGAAAACTTGGTCACCAAAAGATTCTCCCTGGCTTCTGGGCCCTGGAGCCGATGCTGGTCATCAGCTCTGACTTGTCACCACCACATGCCATCTTCTGAGTATTCTCACCAGAGGATGCCATTGTCAGAACCCCACCAAGTGTCTGGTCCCTACTCATTCCCTCGTCTGGCATTAGAGATGTCCCTGTCTCAGCGATTAACTTGTCAGCGATTAAGAAACTCATATATTTTTCACACTCATTAAAAGAAACATGATGTTCACTCTTCCAAGAAAAGCCATCCTTGTTTGTAGACTCTGTAATATATTGGGAACGCCTCTTAATTGGCTTCCAGGATTCCGTGTCAGAAGTGAGACCCAAGTTTGTTTATTGACACAAGGAAAAAAATAAAACGTCGTATAATTAGTTGAGTGACTGACTCTAAATTCAGTAACTCCCATCGGTATGTGGCCTTGTCAGGGTTTAAGATTCCATTTTGGGTTATGAAAGAGGCTGGGTCCAAGTAAGCCAGGCAAGGGCCACACTGCATCATTGCTATTGTACAAATGAGCTCAGTGTCCTGTTTGTGTTAAGATGGAAAACTTCTACATGTTTGATTTTTATGCAAGTCAATTAACTTTTTTTTAATATAACTGTAAGGGCTTGCTTTGCAAATAAGATTGCTTACCACTATAAATTATGGGAACATAGGAACCTATTCAGACAAAATGCCACACACCCCTAACCTGTGCACCAGGCTGCACACTGGCTTTCTGCAGCAGGGGACAGTGAGGCACATGGAACCAAACCTCCAGGAGGTGAAGAAGGATGGAGGGTGTTATTTAGGTGCATTTTAAAAAGTTTTTCCCAGATGGGGGAAAGAGGGTGTGGGAGAACAGGAGGATGGGGACCAAGGAGTGACCTAGAGTACCTTCTTCTGGGCTCATCCCATCCCATCCCAAGTCTCTCCCAGGTGGCACAGAGCTTGGAAAGACCTTTCCTTACAGGACAACACAAGACTCTTCTTAGAAGCTTTGGTCCTCCCCCGCCCCTTACTCTCACTCCCCGCCAGTTGTTTCTTAACAATGGTGCAATGAACACATCTTTCTGAAATTTGGCATTTGGGGCAGGGCTAAACTAGTCACAATGGCACTATTCTTGCAAGGATTGTATTTCTCCCTGAGCATCCTGCAGGTGACCCCTCTGCCAACACAAAGAGAGTGACTGAGGATGGGAGCAGAAGAGGGAGAGGAGCAAGTACTCTAGTGGGCCTCGGTGAGGTCAGAGGCCTGGAGGGGTGCAGGCAAGGCCCAGTCTTGGGTATCTGTGACTCCCTCCCTCTGGACCTGGCCATAGTGAAGAGCCCTGAAGTTCTAGAAAATAATTCTGTTTTTTTTCTTTTTTCTTTTCTCTCAGGCCCTTTGTGAACTCAGATGTGTTCCTTTCTACTCCAAGTCTGAGGTGTTTTTCTCCTCTGTGATGTGACATGACCCCCAGGGATTTATCGTCATGGTTCATCTCAGCAGGTCATTTTTGTTGTTGTTTTTCAGCCCGTGTCCAGAGACTTTGTGATCAGAGAGCTGAAGGATGATCACTGGCCACCAGGAGTTCGAGGTCAGCTAGGATTCCTGGCATCCCTAAGGTGCAGGTGAGCCGGCTTCTGTTCTTACTGAGAATTATCTGGCTTGGCATGCCAATCACAGTAAGTTTCAGAAACAAGCCTGGGGATGGATCTGTGCCATGGATGGGGTTTGGTTTGTTAAGGAGTCACACGAAGTTTTTGGTGATTCAGGAGACATCTTCTACAGCAGCTAGAGCATCAATAATGTCATCCTTCACAAAAGGCACAGGGCCAGTAGAATGGCTCAGAGGGTGAAGGTGCTTGGTGCTGAGCCTGTCGGTGACCTGAGTTCAATCCCTGGGATCCACATGGTGCAAAGAGAGAACTGAATCCTGAAAGTTTCTGTTTGTCCTCCACATGCATGCTATAGCATGTGTGTGTGCGCGTGCACACACATACAACCAAACATATGTGCACATACACATGCACGCACACACACACAATGTAAATGAAGAAGTAAACAATATATTGTTGCTGACAGAACTTTGGGATGACTGTGACACTGTTAGTGTCCCACAGCACCTTTGTGAGGAGAGCCACGGTGACAACAGTGATTACAATAATCCCAATAAGAACCAGGACTCTGTGCTTCTCTTCTGCTGATAAAATAACTGATGCTTAAAATATGAAGTAGACTGTCTAGAATCAGAGCAGATCTCGGGACCCTGGGCCTCTTCACATGCGTGGTAAAGGAATCAGTACAAATTCTGGTACCACGAAGCAACTGATTAGAGCCAAAGTCAAAAGCTGTGGTTGAAGCCAGGCATGGTGGCTCAGGCCTGTCATTTTAGCTTCTTGGAAAAGTTGAAACAGGAGGATTGCACACTCAGTGCCTGCTTGGCATCCACAGCATGATGCGGGTCAGCTTGTGTAACTGAGTGAGACCCCCTTCTCAAAATAAAACATACAAAAGAGTTGGGTGGGGCTCAGTGGTAGGCATTTACCCGGCAAGGGCAAAGCCCCGAGTTCTAACCCCAGAAATAGGGAAGTGGAAAAAAAGCCATTGTAGGGCTGAGTCCCAGCCTCTGCAGACACCTTTTCCAGTGGAGATCAACCTTTAGAGACAATTGTGCTTCCTCTATACACCTTGAGACTTTGTACTCCCTCTCTGGGCTATCGGTTGGTCATCGCCTTTGTGTCTGTCACCTCTGTTGAATTATAGGCTCTTTGAAGGGAGGGGCCTTGTCTTAATCATCTTGACAAGCCTCTTCAAACTGTAGTTTCTCTTCCAGAAAGTGGGATAATGACTCTGACCTCACCTGGAGCACTTTCCTTAAATACTGAAGGGTGCTTGGGTAAACTAAGACTTACTGCCTTACCTCACCCTTTGCTCTTTCCCTTTGTCAGATCAATGCCACTTTGGGGTGCCAACTGTCAGAAAAGGCAAAAGCTTTGTGGAGAGCCTTTGAACAGTGAGGATTCAATTTTTCGATTTTCAAATAATTTCCGTAACAGGGCTTATGGAAAACAAGATTGTGGGTGTCAAGGGCAATTGGCCTCTGAGAAGCTAGTTTTCATGAGTACTAGCAACTAGTGGTAAGGTTTCAACTTGAAAATGACTTCTCTGCTTGCTCCCGAGACTATCAAAGGATCAAATGTCTCCAAAGAGGTGAAACTTCAAGCTGCCTTGGCAGACCCAGAACTCACTGAAATGTTAGCATTTGGTCCCAACACTTGGAAATAGCAAGATTCAAAGCTGCCCTAATGTGCTCTCTCCCTTATTGCTTAGGATGTGTCCATTGGACAGAGACCTCTGGAAAGTTATCTGATGCCTTGGCCATAGCTTTCACCAAGTTTGAGTTGGACTTTATTATGCAATGGATTTCATTCTAGATGCTTTGGGGGAAGGGCATAAAGCCAAAAACTTGGCTCTCAATTTCATTGACAGGTTTGTGAACATACTCTTTTACATTTACCTATCCTATGCCCACTTGCCCCTCCAAAACTCCACCCCATACACATTTCAAGTATTTTCTATGCAAAGAGCTGTGTGATATCTGGCAAAATACCATCTATGAGTCTTGGCTTTCTCTTCTATAAACAAATGATAAATCATGTTTATGGGGTTAAGTGTCTAGTTTCAGGCATGTGGTAGTATTCAAGAAATGATGGTTGATGGTTGTTGTTATTGGGTTCTAATGAGCTGTAGATCTCACTGCAGCAGCCAAGGTGCAAAAGGTTTAAATGCATTGATTCAGGGCTGAACACGTAGCTCAGCTGAGTGTTTGTCAAGCATGCATGATACCCTGATTTGATTCCTCATACTGAATGAAACTGGATAGGGTGGCAGGTCCCTGTGAACCCAGAACTGGGGAGGTGGAGGCCAGAGGATCAGTGGTTTAACACCATCAACTACATACTGAGTTCAAAGGCAGCCTGGGATACACAACACCCTGTTGGTTCAACAGCAATAGAAACAAGTATTAACTTTGTCCTCATGCCCGTCAAAGACTCAAAGCATCTGATGTTAAAGACCTTGGAGAGCTCCCCAGCGGAGGTGAGACGAGAGTCTGAAGGGGACCTTTGATCTCAGCTAGCATCACAATCAAGCTCTACACTTGTCGCCAGTGATGCCTTCTCCTCTCTCCCTCCTCCCTTTTGAGATAGGCTCTTGCTATGTAACTTTGGCTAGTCTAGTAACTTCTGTGTAGCCTAGATTGGCCTCGAACTTACAATAATCCTCTTGGGTGCTGAGATTCTATGCATATGCTATCATGTCTAGCTTAATTCTTCTATGTTTTGAGTTGGAGGAATTGGAAGTGAGTGAGGCAAAGAGCCTTATAAAGCATGAACAAATACCGGTGTGCTTCTCACAGGCAAAGGAACCAAGTAACAGAAAGATCCTTAAGTCTCCCCTAGTAACATGCCAGAACTCAGTAAGTGAATGAGACACAGGTATCTTGGCTCTAGAAGTTGGGGTTGTAACCTTTAGCATCAGGAATCAGTTACCAGAGTGGAAAGAATATGGGATTTGGAGTTAGACCAACCTGGCTTCTAATCCTTGCTCTAGCCCAGACTCTCTTGCAAATCTGGAAAAGGCACTTAACCTCTTTAGCTCTGGTTTCTCTTATCTGGAACCGGAAATGATGGAGATATCCTCCCTGTAGGACATTTGGGAGACTGAGAAATAGGGCGTGTGGTTCCTTTGATAGTGTTAAGTTTACCTTCGGTTATCTTAGACTTGTGACTGTCACAAGAACTTCTGCAAACACAGCAGAACACTCCAAGAAGAACACAAGGGAGAGACTTTTATCTCCAACCTACAGACGAGAAAGGAGGTGTGAAGGAAGAAGGGAAGGGTTAGGAAATGCTCTCGAAACTCCTTCATGGATTCAATAATTAGTCTCCTATTAGTCAAATGTAAGTGTAGGTCTCTGCTAGATTTAGGTGAACTGGTGTTTTCCCAGCTAATACCAGGTAGGCAGCGTCACGCTTCGTGGGGGGGGGGGCGGGGATGAGAATCAACTCCATTTTTTTTTTTTTTTGGATAAGGAATTGCTCAGAGAAACTACATGACTTTGCAAACAGTCCTAGGGTTGATGATAAGCAGCATTGCAATTTAAACAAGGTATAAAGCCTCCCAGACACACCCATGGAATAGGTTTGTCTCTGAGGCGGTGGAAGGTGAAACCAGGAAAGACTCCAGTTCCAGTCTTCTGAGTCCTAATCCCGCTCCCTTTTACCTTACCGCATGGATTAGGTCTTTAAACAAGTTGGATTCTAGAATCTAAGCCAGCATTGGCAAAGGCAGAAAGAAAAAAGTATTCACAACATCAGGGGCAGGACATGCACTTCCATGATTAAACTTGGGCAATCTGCTCATTTCGGGTAAGATTTTTCTGCACATAGGACAGATCCCCCCCTCCCCAACACAGACTCATCCTATCTTCTGGTCAAAGTGGTTGAGATGGCTTAAATAATGAGACTTAAGGTTACAAGACAATCCATGGAAAGCATTTCTAACTGTGGAAAGAGTGGTCCTAAGACTCCATGAGAAGGGTGTATGTGGTCCCATGATACCTGCAGCCACAGGTCTACATGGGTCTGGAAAAGAGGAAATGGCCTGGAGCCAGAGAGAAGGGACTTAAATATTATTTTTGTTTTCTTCCTGCCAGTCAATCATTTTGTTTCATTATCTTTATCCAGAAAATGAGGGTCATGACGCCTTTTCTGTTGCTCTTGCTGAACATAATTGGTTGAGACACAAAAGGCATAATGAATGATTCAACTGCCTTGTATACACTCTGATAGCCTTTTCTTAAGGAAAAGTCTTGAGAAGTAAAAAGAAAAGCTAGGAGTGAAAACAGTTCTCTGTGTCTCCAGCACAAACCAAAGAAGAGAACTGCAGAATCCAACAGCTCAAGCAATGTTGCCGTTAGGGAGAGGCGGTGTGCCTTGCTCACGGTATAACTTGCCAGATTGTGCCTTATGATCACCATGGCAATAGTAAAAAGCATGTACTGTGATATTTACAATACATTCCCACATGCTTTATATCTAATCATTTTAATCTTTGAAGTGATAATATAATTACATTATTTTTCCCTTACCTTCCAACTCCTATATGTACCCCTTTTGCTCTTTCTCAAATTCATGAATTCTTTTTCTTTAATTGTTGTTACATTTATGTGTTGTGTAATATTTTACTCTTTTGACTTTTTTGGGGGGCCCGCCACCCAACTCCCAAATAAATCTCACACAGAAGCTTATTCTTAGTTATGAATGTATGGCCTTAGCTTGACTTGTTTCTTGCCAACTTTTCTTAACTTAAATTAACCTGACTAGCTTTTGCCTCTGGACTTTCATCTTTCTCTCTTTCTGTATACTGTTCTTTACTTCTTTCTCCATGACTTGCTGTGTAAGTCATGGAGAAAGGTGGCTGACCCCTGATATCCTCCTCTCCTTGTTCTCTTGCTCCTCCTCTTCCTCGTTTCTCCTTCTATTTATACTCTCTGCCTGCCAGTCCTGCCTATCCTATCTTTGCTCCTGCCTTGCTATTGGCCATTTGGCTCTTTAGTAGACCATCAGGTGTTTTAGACAGGCAAAGAACCATAGCTTTATAGAATTAAACAGATGCAACATAAACAAAGCCAACACACCTTAAAAGAATTCCCAACATTTATGTTTGTATATAGATGTACAGTATTTCTAAATACATACATATGACCAGCTCGGACTGTATAGTATTACCTATATCTTTATGATCTCATGGATGCCCACTTGGAACTAGATAACCAATTGAAGAGCTCTTCTCTGGGCAGGACCATTTCTCCCCGCTCTCAGCAATCTCTAGTTGCCCATAGTTCTTTGTCCTGGGGATGAGAATTGTGCTATAGATACACCACTTGAAACTGGGCACCTCAAGATTTCTTGTTCTCTGTTTTCTGGTTAGTTGTGGTTCTCTGTAATGGTCTCTATTGCAAAAAGAAGTTTCTCAGATGATGGCAAGAAATAGACTTACCTGTGGATTTAAGGGTCCATATTTAGAATGTAGTTAGGAATTGTGCTGGTTTAAGAAAATGATATTTGTAGATTCTCCTCCAAGACACATAACTTCGCTAGCTCTGGGTCCCTGACTAGGTTTCAATACTAGGAATGGTTTCTTCCTTGTTGAACTGGCCCTAAGTCCAAATAAAGGGCTGCTGGTTACCATCAAAGTATGTGTGCAACAGTTACACACTTAGGGTTATAGTGGCATACTGAGTGCTATTGTGATTCATAGCTGGAGAGGACTGTTGTTTGCTTCCCTCCCGTGGAAGCTTGCATGGTGTCTTCTGGTACTGTGGAAGCTAGGGAGGAGGCTTTTTGGTTAGGTCCAGCTCAGTTCTCTGAGTTGTGTGTCCTAAGTGCATGGAGTCTTTGGCAATAGGGACTTCTCTTTCCTCTCTGGGAGGCAACCAAAGGAAACAGCAGTAGCCTTTAGTATTTGTAGTGTCTCTTGGACAGCCCTAACCAACAACTCAAAGGGAGCTTCTCTGAAAGGGGAGGGAGTTTCATGTGTGTTTTTTGTTTGTTTTTGAAAGTCTATGGCTCTTGGGGTGGGTGGCAATTTTCCCAGATGGGAAAATTTTGTTTAAACTGTATATCACATGCAGTTCTTATTTTCAGTTCCCCAACTTGATTCTGCCTCTTGGTTTTTGAATTTTGTTCAATGTTGTGATGACAGCTCAGAATATCTTGCCTTTTTTCCCAGACTAACTAAACTATTCCTTTAGATATCTGTCTATCTATCTATCTATCTATCTATCTATCTATCTATCTATCTATCTATCTATCTCATTCTTAATGAACTAATTCCTGATCCACTTTGTTGCCAACCAAAGAGTCCTCTGGATTGTCTGGTGATCCCATAGCTCTTGTTATGGTGGCCTGCTATTTATGTGTGTGCTTGCATCCCGTTCTTTCTCCTTGAGAGCTGGGGTTGGCTCTTTTTCACCTTTGGATTCCCAGGCTCAGGCATAGGAAAGGTGTTCAGTGGATAATTATGTATGAGTAAATGAATTAATTAGTGAATTTTACTTTCATAGAAATTGTTTGAAGAAGACAGATAGGGCTAGAAGATACTGGAGAATGATCCCAGACACTCTCAACCTAAGAGGAGGAGCCAAGGTCAAAAATTAAATGGAAATACTGAAGGAACCTTGTCTATTGGAAGCAGAACTGGATGTAGCCCTTTGATTGGTCCATGGATGTTCTTTCTGCCCAAGTCTGAGGTCTTCAGGAAGCCTCAGGATGATGAATATGCAATATATTTGTATTGGGATGGGAATACATTGAGGATAATCAAGGTTATTAACAGGAAGAGTGCAGAGATTTTCCTTGATAAGGCTCCCCTCCATTTACCATCCATGACAATCACCAAATCTCATCAATTTTACTCTTGAGAAGTTCCTTTATTTCCATCCCTGTCTCCAATCTTTCCATTATTGGAGGGGTCCCCCAATTTTAATACCAGACTTTGAAGAGTTTTATTAATCCCAATATATCCCTCATAGGACTTACAGAACTTCCCCATGAGTTTACATCCATTATCTGATGGTTTACATAAGAGCCTTCTGCACGAACATCCTAATGATTCCCAGTGGTCTTGGAGGTAGAATCTAGTTCTTAAGCATGGGCCAAAAATCCTCCAGTGCATGCCATTACCTTGTACTATAGTTTTTATTTTCTCATCATTTCCAGACTCATGCTATGTGTGACAGGAGCCTTGAATCATGTGGCTTTCCCAGTCCACATCAAACTTTCTCAGTTCTTTCAACTTAGAGCCACTTCATCCTCCCCACCAGGCAAGACTTTATCTCCTTTTCTCTATATCTTTCTTGACTAATTAATTGTATTGATCCTTTACATTGGAAAAGTTCTTAAGATGGACCAAGAGCTCACAAAGACATGCTCAATGTTCATCTTTACAGATGCAACACTGGTCTTAATTGATCCTTAGTAGTCGGGTGTTGAATTAGACTACTAGAAGTTGAGATGGGAGTTTTAATTCTATACTCTTGCTAGCTGTGGTTTACACTCAACACTTCCTAATTTTGGACTTCAGTGGGTACAGTCTTAGTGCTTTCTGTTATCAGTTGGGGAAGAATGAAGAAACACACTATACAATCTCAAATGAAAGTTTCTGTATCAATTTCCCTAGAATAATTTTACTCTCTCACAACATGGTATAGTATATGACATGTGATCCCTAACTGATTTTCTTATAATGATAATTTTGGGCTACTTGGAAACTTGTAAATACTTTTGAATGAGGTGGTTGACCTTGACCATAAAGATAGGGTGTGGGAAGAGACTGAAACTATATTATCTTTTAGTTTTTGATATGAATACCAAAGGCAGAGATAATAGAACAAAAGCAACAGTGTTTGTATATTTATGTATGTGTTTGTATATGTGTGTTTATATGTGCATGTGCCTATTTGTACACTAATGCATGACAGCTAGAGAAAAGGGGAAGGCCTGGCATTTTAACAATCAGAAGGACATTGTTATAGGTGGACAAATACTTCCATACATGGTCTTCAGTGACTGCCATTACATGAGGACACTTGATCAGAATAAATCCTGAAGCCTGGCCCTGTCTCACTATTTATTACTTTTCTGTTTTCTCAGCCCTCATAGGTGACAGGAAATCCATTGTTTTACTATCCATATGTCACAGACATTGCACCAGGCTCTATCCATTTCTACCTGTCTTTGTTCATGTGATGACCCCACGGAAGAGAGAGGATAACCCCCATTGCCTGGATGAGAGGGCAGGGAGGTTGTGACTGTGAGGCTAGAATACCCAGGAGAATCTGACATCTGCCCTCTTCTCACTGTGTTCCATTCGGTCTCTGTCATGCGTCTTGGTTTCCTCATCTGTAGGCGTAGCACCTTTTCCTTGCCTTATGAGGGTTGAGTTGAAGTGATTCATACATGGTACCTGCCAAGCTAATGACAGCACTATCATTGAGTTTGTCTGTGAAAACAGCTGGGAAAGAAAGAATTTTACATTTGGGGACAGTATGTATGTCCTGCCTTGGCCTAAGGGCAAGATGATGAGGTGGCATGCCATGGGTCCCGCCACTGTTGGAATGGAAGGACTCATGAGATTGTAGTTATTCTCCAAATGAACCACCTCTCATTTCATACCTCAGTTCATTCTGCCTTCTGGGTTGACCTGATTCAGATATGGGGCTGGCCTCTTAGCCTTAGGAAGCCCACATCTCAAACTAACTAGTGTCTAACTAAGCAAGGCAGCAAGTCCTGAAGAGCCAGCTTCCAGTCTGTCTCGGCAAGGAGGAGGCAGCTGAGTCTGTGGGCATGAAAGAGGTTGGGTTGTACAATACCACAGATGTTTTTCATGTCTCTCTTGTAGTGTCTAAGACCACAGAAGGGTTTCTCTGGTACTTGTAGGATAGTGAGGTCTGATGGGCACCATATTTGAAGAAATGTTGCACTTGGGGACAAAGGAAGAAGATAATCATATCACACTATTTATTTTCTGTTATGTATTATGTGTTTGTGTGTGTACGGATACAAGTGCCCTTACACATGTGCATACACATATGTGTAGACCAAAGGCCAACTCCAGATCCTATTCTTCAGGATACCATCTATTTTGTTATTTGGAGACAGGGTCTCCCACTGGGACCTGGACCTTGATTATTCGGTCAGGTTGGCTGGCCAGTGAGCTTCAGGGACCCTCTTGTATTTGCTCCTACAGTTCTCGTGTTACAAACAAGCATCACCACACCCGGCCTTTTCACATGCCTGCTGAGGCTCGAACTCAGGATCTTGTGCTTGCGCAGCAAACATTTTACCAAGTAACTTCTCTCCTCTGTCCGCATCTCAAGCTTTTTTTAAAAAAGTGATTTTAGGGAAGCATGGTGGCACATGCCTGCCACCTAGCAGCTGGGCAGGTGGGTGAGGGAGGAGGACATGAGTTCGAGGCCAGCCTGGGCTATATGGCAAAACTATATGTCAAATTATACCCCTCCTTACAAAATAACAAAAGAAGTGATTGTGCTGTTGGGATGTCAGTGGTCCTGAATGTCACTAGAACCTGGCTCCAGCTTTTATGCTAGCCAGTTTGTTTTACCCTTGTCTAGATCTTGGGTTCTTCACCTCTCATGAAATCAGTGTCTGCAACAAATGACTCTAATGACCTTCAACTCTTCTCTAAGTCTTCTTACTATAAATGTACGTGATTCCTGAGGGTTGTGCCCGTCGTGAGACCTGCCCCTCTTAGGAGTGTCTCCTGGAAGAGCCTCCTTGCCTATGCCCACAGGCCTCCCAAGAGATGCTCCAGGGATCTCTGGGTTGCAGTTCTCATTTCCTCTCCATCTGGGTGGGGACAGCTTGAGTGCTCTTCAGAGAAGCACATATTATTAATAACAGATTTGTGTTTGTTCAGGGTTTTGGAGTTTAGAATGTCATTAGTATTATCACTCAGTCACACAGCTGGAGAGAGGCAGAACAAAGCTAGTCCTGACTTCAAAGTCTATGTATTTAACAGCTCCATGGTACCTATGTCTTCAAAAGGTCTCCTTAGGTTGAAATTGGGATTAACCAATGTTCATTAAACAACCCAGCGAATGGTATTTGGGATTGATGTAAAGAGAAAAAACCCAGCTCCCTTTCATAGTTAGTCACTCAATTACTCTTTCATCACATGTTTATTGAATGCCTACTATATGTTAAACATGAGTTTGGATATCTGGCTAAAAATTAGAATCAAACATAGCAGATACTCTCAAAGGACTGTGAGACAGAGGCAGACAGACACGTACAGCTTGTCAGCTTGTTGACGGTTGGTGTTGGTTGCCGACCTGACTGGATTAAGAGGTGCCTAGGATTGGTAAACACGTCCCTGTGTGTCTGTCATGGGAGATGGTACTTCCAGAGGGGACTGGCATGTAGGACCATGACAGACACATTTTCTTTTATCTCTCTTCATCTAGAGAACTCTAATACAATGATCCATATTTCTCTGGTAATTTGGTAAATACTGGTGAGAGGCAGTGGGCAACCATGGACTGACTGAACATTTGGTTTCAAATGCAGATTTTGAGTTGATTTTGCTGATATTTAGAAGTGCTTGGATAAGTTACCCAATTGCTGTGAACTAGCTCACAGTAATAGTAATATCACGCAGGATTCCTGATGAAGTTTAAATAATAGGATGCATAGCAGCAAGAGTCCCAGGCCCTTGGACAACTGGTCTTGAAATGTGGCATTTCCAAAGCTTGTCCGACCTAGAGAGTGTGGGACACTCAGGTCCACACATGAGTTACCTGTCAGCAGTCCCTGGTCCCCATTGGAGTGCCCCCACTGCCTCATTTCTGATGCGAGCCTTGTGTCGCCTTCCTGTTATTGTAACAAATACTAAAGATCATCAATTTGGAGAGAAAAAATGAGTTACTCTGACTCACAATTTTAGAGGATCCCATTGCTTTGGGCCTTTGGTTGCTTTGGGACCCTGGTGAAGCAGAATATCATATCAGGGAGTCTACATGGCACAAAGCCTCATACCTGAGGCATGAGAAGGAAAAAGTGCCAGAGTCCCCCAGTTTTCTTAGTCTGGAGACTTCCCAATAGGCTCTGTCTGGTAGAGCTTCTCCTTCTGGGAAGTCCCATGAATGTATGGCCTTAAGGGCTCATTTAAGATCCCAGCTATAGAGGTTAGACATAGATCAGGTCATTTCCCCTTTCTGGGCCCCATTTTTTTCTCTTTTTGTAGGGGTTGTAAGTAGTCAGATGTCATTTAGGGCTCTGACTGTTGAGACCTTGTCCATACCTGGCTATGACTCAGTTGTAACTAGGTCTTGATAGTCACTTTGGGTGAGCCCACTAACTACCATCGCTGGTCAAAGGCCAATAAGCAGAAAAGGGGAATTTCTAAAATGCAAACCAATCAGGGCTGGTTGCTTGGACTGAATTTGTTCCTTGGTTGATGTGAGACAAATTAATCAGTTTTTCAGTTTCCTGAATCCTGGATAAACCTTTTCCCTTTCTCAGCTTTGTCTTTGGTCCTTGATTTCCTACCTTCAAGCACCTTTCAGCTTATACTTTTTATTTTTTTGAGATAGGGTCTCATGTAGCACAGACTGGCCTTGAATTTCCCTATGGAGCTTAAGATGACCTTAGACTTCAGACTCTCGGGTCTCCTCTACCTCCTGAGAGATGGGATTGCAGATATGCCACTATGCCTTTTTTCTTTTTAATGTATTTCTGGGGATCAAAACCAGAGTTTTGTGCATGGGAGGCAAACCTTTGACCAACTTAACAACGTCCCTGGCCTTGGCTTATGATTTAAAACCACCATCATCACCAACAGAGAAACAATAGTAAAAATTGGCATTAAACCCCAAGTCTTTGTGTCCGCCAAGGAAAGGGAGAAGCCATTGGGTGTGGTCTCCAGCAGTAGAGCTCAGGTAATGAACACCCATGGATACAGCTGGTTACTGCAGCTTCTGTTCTGATCAAGAGAGGAACAATGTAGCCCTGGAGCTGGAGAGAGGCTAAAAATATACAGCCCATTGGAACATCCCACCATTTTTTGGGGAGTCAGTGTGCCTTCGCCAAGGCCCACAGCTAAAAGACAGCCATGGATCCCAGATCCAGCTCCTCCAGGTCAAGTGGCTTTTCAGTGTCAGTTTCCTTATCCTTAAAGTGATTAACAAATTCTGGCCATGAGCTGTCATGTGGATTTGAAAGAGATAATGGCTATGATCGCAGCCTTGTAAATGGAAAAGCAATAGACACGAGTTAGTCCTTGCTTCATTTTATTATTCCCTGGGCATGAAAGGTTAGGTTTTAACTGTGTGGCAGATAAGGTAATCTCTCCCATCTTTTCGGGTTTCAGATGTGGGGAAAGGGGATTCTTCCGCCTTCCCCTGCAAATTGTCTCTGAAATCTCCCCATAAATCACTCAACGCTTTGAGCATCTTCTGATAGGGCACGATCTCCAGGCAGCGCCATCTCCCATTGACGAAGAGGCCCATCATTTGTTGGAAGGGGTTATCATCCCCTCCCTACCCTGTCAGATAGGACTTTCAGGTTCGGTAATCCAGGAGCCACTATTATCTCCTGTACTGATAGGGTCACCTTAGGGTCATCTGTTCCCTGCCCTTTTTATTACACATTTCAGTATGTTCTTCAATTTGCCCTCGATCCCTGTTTAACAGGGGCTGAGCTCTGAGCTCCTGGTGTGCTCAGAGGCCCAGCTGGAATCTGGCTTAGACCAAGACCAAGAAGGGGAACTAATAATGTTACTTTTTTTTTCTTCAGTGTATGCAGTCCTGTGAATACAGAAGGAATGTCTATAAGGGCTAAAAACTTCACTAGCGACCAGGGAAACTGTGATGAATGAAACAGATAATTAGAAATATTAAATTAGAAATAGAGTCGCTTAGAAATAGAGTTGCTTAGAAATGCTTTAGTTCACAATAAATTGCACGTATGGCAGTGGTCTCATATGATTATGATGCAGCATAAACATGTCTTCTTCCTGTGATGTCATAGTCCTGGCCATGTCAGTGCCAAGTGTCCCCCATGTGTTTGTGGGGATGCTGATGACAGCACATACACTGTGCTGCAAGCAGACAGAGCCAATGTGCGATGCTCGATAGAGGGCATAAATGACTACACGCCTGGCTTATGTGTTTGCTATGCTATTTCCTCAATAAATATTTTAGAGTACACTGCCAATTACTAAAAAAAAAAAAAAAGTTGGGACTGAAGAGATGGTTCAGCAGTTAAGAGGGCTTGCTCTGCTCTAGCAGAGGACCTGAGTTCGGGTCCCAGCACCCACCTCAGGTCTCTTACACAGTCTGTGAATCCAGTTCTGAGGAGAGTCAGTGCCCTCTCTGACCTCTGCAACACACACACACACACACACACACACACACACACTCTACTCTTTAACAGGCTTGCCCGTTTCGTATTTACCATTTCCCTCAACAGTATCAAGAGGCTATGTGGAGTGATTGACCTAACAGGTGTGCCCAACATGCAGCCTGTGGGCCACATGTGTTTCAGGATAGCTGTCAGAAAAGCTCAACACAAAAATCACAAATTGATTTTTAAAATTACGAGCATATTTTGTAACTCAATTATGTTCCTCCACCTCCTTTTCCTCCTCTTCTTCCTCCTGGTCCTCCTCCTCCTCCTTCTTTTAGAGGGGGTATTATGTATCTCAGGCTGGCTTCAGCCTTTGTAGCCAAGGACTACCTTGAATTTGTTTAAAGATTTATTTATTTTTATTTATTTTGTGTGTGTGTGTGTGTGGGTGTTTTGCCTGCATCTGTATCTATTGACCACGTGCATACAGCACCTCTGGAAACCTGCACGAGGGTGTTGAATCTCCTCGAACCCTAGTTATAGAGTGTTGCTAGTCACCATGTGGGTGCTGGGAGTTGAACCCTGGTCCTCTGAAACCACGGTTCTTCTTAACTTCTGAGCCATCTCTTCTGTGCCCCCAACCTTGAACTTTTGATCCTCCTACCTCTACCTCTCAAGTGCTAGAATTGCAGGAATGCACCACTATGCATGGCTTATGGGGCTTCAGACTCCTTATGTGCTAGCCAAACACTTTACTAAGTGAGATACACCTCCAGCTCCTCCAAGCTCCACCACTTTTTTTTCTGTGTAATTTTTTTTTGTTTTTTTTTCGAGACAGGGTTTCTCTGTGGCTTTGGAGCCTGTCCTGGAACTAGCTCTGTAGACCAGGCTGGGCTCGAACTCACAGAGATCCGCCTGCTTCTGCCTCCTGAGTGCTGGGATTAAAGGCATGCGCCACCACCGCCCGGCTACTGTGTAATTCTTAAGTATGAACTTTCTATAAGGCAACAGATAGTGTCAGAAGACTGTGTATACAGCTGAACCTGGATTTGTCTAAGTACATTCTATGATGGTAACACAATAGTGAAAAAAAAATCACATAACAGAGCAGTTCTCATAATGTGTCCCATTTAAACAATATGCGACAGTACCAGCCACAGAGTCTGGTGGGTCCTATGAAGAAAAAGCAGACAGTTCAGACAGTGTGGTGTAGAGGGGACCTGATCTGCACCCCCCACCCCAAGAATGAGGTCTGAAGGATAGTGGCACTTAGGGGTACCGGTAGCTTAGGAAGGCATCCCAGAAAAGGGCTATGGCATGTGCAAAGGCCCTGGAAGCTGTGGGGCTAGGGAGCCTCCTGTATAGATTGAACCCGGAGCCAGGGAGGAGAGGGTTCAGTCTGGGAAGGAATCTGCCCTTTATCCCACAGCAATGGGAAGCCTTTGAGAGGTTTCAAGCAGGGGAGTGACAAGAGCACATGCGTGTCTTAAGGTCACCCAGGCTCTAGCGTGGAGAATGGATTGGAGCTGGGGTGACTATGGAAGGAGAGAGCACAGTTAGAATTATAAACTCAGGGAGCTCTGAGCCCCTGCCTCTCCAGCTCTGAGCTCTTTCCCCTCTGGACTCCTGCCTTCACAGTCAACTGGCAGCCCGATCTGGGGAGTCTCTTCGGCTTCCTGTTGCCCTAGGTTTTGAAATCTGTAAAATGGGGAAGACTATTTCCCTTGCCTGACTAATTTTGTTTCCTTTACCGAATACATTCCACAATAGTTGGGAGTCCTTTGCAACACGGACTGGAAGCAGTGGTCAAAGCCAATGACTACAGGGCCTCTGCTGCAAGCAGGGGTCTTACACTCACTGTCTTCCTTATTCACCTTGCACAGATTTGCCGAGTGTTTGCTGATGGAGGGTTGCCTTCCATACCTCGGCTATAGGGCATAGCAGCAGCTAGATATTCCAGGGCAGAGATCACAAGCTCAACTGCCTCCATTACTCAGGGAAGAGTTCAGTAAGCGCCCTGTCTTCTACCCAACCTGTCTGGCAGCCACTCTGGTTCCTACGAATCGAGACTTTGCATTGTCACCCCCGTTCATGTTCGCTGCTGTGGGTCAAGCTCTGAGCTAGGGCGGACCTTTTTCCTGTCCTCTGGAGTTCTGCTATCTCATTCCGCCTAGAATAATTTTGAAATTCTAACACCGTGGGGCTGGAGAGCTGGCTTGGTGATGGAGAGTCCTGGCTGCTCTTGCAGCAGAAAGGTTTGGTTCCCAGCACCGGCTTCAGACTTCTAGCCATTGCCTGGAACTCCAGTTCCAGGGAATCTGATGCCTCCTACTGGCCTCCTAGGCACTGCAATCCTATGGCACATGCACATCAACATACATTTAAGAATTAATTAAAGAAGGCTGATGCTATTGCTGTAATTCTATAATGTTTCCCTCAAAACCTGGATTCCCCTTTCCAACTCCTATGTAGGGTTTCCTTCCCTGCTGCCTCATTTCAAAAAAATCAAAATACTTTTGAATTTCAGTCCCCTTTAATAAAAAGGTCCCAACTGTAAATGCTTACAATAGTCTCAGTAGGCACTCAAATGATTGACACACCCAACAGGGAGAGATGGGCTCTGTAGCCAAAGGAGACAGTTTGTTCCCAATGCCAGCAAATCATTACTTTATCAAAAATGTAGGCTTCTGCTTCCCTTTCCCGGGTGGCTAACCTGATACTGTGATGCAATGTTGTTATATATAAAGTCTGTGCTTGAGAACTATGTACCACCCTTCCAAATAGGACTCAGTATGCTAAGTAACTTTACCATTTCCTATTGGGTTGTATTCATAGTATACTTGGCGGCCCTGCTCTCCGCACATCTTGGATTGGACGAGGACCTTTAAGAGCATTCTTCCTTCCACTCACAGGGCTGTCTCTCTGTCTTCCATTCATCACTTTTACCTCTTCCTTCATTTTCTGCGAGTGTAAATCCAAAAGATGCTTCCCACCTCATCCCTAGCTGAGCAACTCACCACGGCATCCTACGGACCGCTATTCATTTCCTTCTGCCTAGTGTTAACTGACCAGCTTCTCAATGCCATGCATTGGTCACAGAGTGGAACCTGGCAGGTGAGGACCAGAGTGCAAGCCTCTGAAATCCCCTCTTGTGCCTGGTCCCTTGCAGGCTGGACCATCAGCAACCGCCTAGACATGGCCATCAGTTCTTCAGCCATTAGTCACCAAGTCCCCTCTAGCCTTCTGGCCGACGAGGTCTGGATTCATTGGCCCTGATGCTCCTCAAGCATGGGCTTCTGCAAGGTCCTCCATAGCCAGTCTTCCAGCAGCCACTGTCGCTGTCTCCTATCCCTCTTGGCAAATGGTGCCAGACTTCAATTAGAAATGACTCTTTTTGTGTTTGGGTCTGGGGAAACTCAACAGCTCTTGCCTAGGGCAGTGTTTAACGAGAGCGGCTTACCACAACCACAGTTTGTCCCTGCTCCTCCGTGGAGAGGTAACGGTTGGTTGGTGTCCTTCCCCTTGCATCTGGGCTGGCCTGAGAGACTTACTTAACCAGTAGATGAAGCTGAAGTGGTGTCACAAGACTTTCATGACTGTCAGAGGATGCCTTGCAGTCACCATCTGACCCTCTGGAGACACTTTCTCTCAGAGCCATGAGCTGCCAAGTGTGTCCAGCTGTCCTGAAGCCATTATGCTGTGAGAAAACCCAAAGCACATGGAGAAGCCAATGTGGGGGTCTGCTTAGCATGCTGGTTGAGCTGGCTCACAGCCGTGTGCTTAATTGCCCTTTTGTGAGTCAGTCTGTGACAACATGAGTACACGGGTGAACTCTCCTATAGAATCACGGGCAAAACTAAATGGTTAAGGCTTCAGTTTTGACGTTGCTTGTTGTATATACTTATACATAGCCAGAATAGTGTTTCCCAAATGTTGATTCGATGAATAAATGATTCCTCTTGCTGTGGGGCTCAAGTGGTCTCTCTACCCTATTCAAGGGCTCTCCCCATTGCTTGAGAAATAAGGTTCGGGGCTTGTAGCTGGCGTTCACAACCCTCCCTCATCTGGCTCCAGCCTGCTTTTCTGACTTTATTGCTTGCTTTCTCGGCAGGAATCCAGCCTATGCTAAAGTTTGAGCTATTTCCCAAACACACAACTACTTCTCCAACACTATTCCTTTACTTATGTATTCTGCTCTCTCAATCCAAATGCCCTTTTCTCTCCCAACCCTGTGCAGAGGGCTGACATTCCACTTGCTTCCTGAAACTTTAGTCAGACACCTTCCCTGGCTGTCCAGGCAGCTGTGAACCTTCCTTTCTCTGGCCTTTCCACTTGATGGTCTAAATCCTCTCCCACTACATTGAAGCTCACTCATTTCTCACCCCCACTTGCCTGGTCATCTCCTTGTGCGGGATGGGAAAATGGGGAGGTACTGATGTGTAATTATGCACAAACTGCCTGCATTGAGGCTGACCTGTCTGTGGAGTGGCACACACTGTGTCCCAGGACAGGTACTCAAGTCCTTGGAAGAAAGAACTCTCGAGGAGAGGCATGGGCTTTGGCAGTGGCTTGGGTTTTGAACTATAAATGTATCACTGTGCGGCTCTGGGCAAGATGTTTAAACTTTCTGAGCTTCACGTTCCTTCTTTGGAAATGATTGGGTTCAGGTGAGAACAGGCCTAGAGGGTCTAGCTCAGTGTTTGGTACAAAACAAGCTGTATGACAGCTGAATGGTATAGCAGGTCATCCTGTCAGCTTGGGGACCTCTGGGATGGTGTCAGCTGGGAACTCTTTCCCACAAATACTTTTTCTTAAAGAACAAGGAAAAAGAAAGAACAGAGAGAGAGAGAGAGAGAGAGAGAGAGAGAGAGAGAGAGAGAGAGAGGCTGGTCAAAGCCAAGGGTATTAGTCTATGTGATGTCAGCAAGCGGCTGCTGAGGAAAGCGGCTGCTGAGGACTCTGCTCATCAGCAAATTGAACGGTGGGCCCTGGAATCTAAGCTCCCCTCCAGCCCTAACATTCCAAGAGCATTAAAGAAAAAGGATGAATCACCCCCTTCAAAATCCCAATATGGGCTGGGCCCTCCCCCTGCTGTCCCCCTTCTAGCACAGCTAAGAGCTCTTAATACACAGCCAGCTTCCTCCTGCAGCTGCCACCAAGCTTCAACCCCCCTTTCCCAGGAGTCTCAAGCAAGACTGATAATGGACCTCCGGCTTCTCAGTCTCAACAGGGAGCCAGATCCCGTTCCCAGACTCTGGGGGCCGTGGGGCCTTCCGTGGACATTTGACCTCAGTTTCCTTGAGTGTGGATGGTGGTGGCTAGGTGTTGAAAGGGTGGCAGGAAATAAGGGAAGAAATTGAAAAAGAGAGGGAACACTCACACTACTGATGTGAGTGCCAGGTTATCCCGACCACCCTCTGCACTTTTGTGGGTGCTGGGTTTGTCAAAGACGATGTGTCTGTAATAGTTATAAATCTCCATGGGGGAAAACACTGTCCCTCAGCAGCTGCATCAGTTCAGAGAGGACTCCCAGATCAGTTTTCCTCCTCCTAGGAGACAGGCAGTAGGTGACTGCAGGGACATTGCCTCTTTGCTTACAGCTCTTTCCCTTAGTATTATAGTATCCATACTAATCATAATAGGAGGAGAGAGTGGCCAGGGCCGTGCATCATCAGGCACACGTGTTCCTTCCAGGACCAGCGCCTCCTGCCTTCTTCTTCTGGGACCGCCGGCGGCCTGTACGGTTCTCTGTGTTAGCGCGGATCCTCCCTGAGCCAGCCATTCGGGTCTGTCAGTGCGGTGGTCTGTGGTCCGTCACGTCTGCAGCGAGGGTCCTCCCAGCTCACCCTGGCTCCTGGCTCTGAAAGCCGAGAAGCTCGCCGGCTGCAAGCGGGTTTTCCAAGTGGGCAGGGGTGGGGAGGAGGGGTGCGGGCGGGCGGGCCCGCGGCGGGAGGAGGGGGCTTCGCGGAGGGAAGACCTCGCATTGTAATCCAATGACATTACCAACGTGGGGGTGGGGGCGCTGGCCTCCGCGCGCTCTCCGAGTTTTGGCTGCCCGCCCAGCTGGGAATAACTCTCTTCGCATAATTCGCGTGTTTACCAGGCATGAAAATTCTTGCTTTGCCCCCCCCAAGCCCCCTCCTCGTCCCTCCTCCCCACCTCCTCCGCCCCTCGCAAGTGAAACTCTGTCTACAAAAATATTGGCCCGGGGCACAGAAAGTTTTGCATAAATTCATAAGTGATGAATGGCTGATTTTTAACGTTATTTGGGTATTTGTCAGAACTTAACAAATATACATGGGGAAGGCGGTTCATAAACTTAAACATCTCAATATCCTCTTTCTTCTGGAAATAAATTACGTTTGTTTGCCCGGCTTGGAGTCTTAAGGTAGCCGACATTAGGAATATTTTAAAAGCCATCATCCATCGAGCATGTCTCCCAGGCGCCAGAAAGATTAAATGAAAGAATCATAAGATGGAGGTCTTTAACTTTTAATCCTTTTACAATGAAGCCTCAGATAGTCGCGGGGGCAGGGTGCCCTCTCTGGGGGGAATAATGCCGTTATTCCTCGGCTCCCAGTTAATGAATACCCTAACGTCTGTCCCACGACTGACGGAGGCAGCGCCGGGGAGGGGGCTCCGGCTCCCGGGCCAGGCTATTGAAATGAGGAGCCACCGAGGCTGCGTCGGGAGGGAAGAAAGCGCCGGGCTGGAGGGACAGGGAGGGCGGGGCCCGGGGCTTTGAGACTGAGCTGGGGACCCGGGCGCAGGTTTGAAATAATTAGCATAGATTCGCTGCGACTCTGGACTGGGGGGGGGGTGGGGTAGGGTGGGGAGGACCCGAGGCCCGGAGGGAGGCGCGACGAGGTGGCAAGGGGGTGGGGAAGGGAGCAAAGGAGAGCGACTGCGGAGTCCAAGATAAATAAAAGGAGCGGGGAGCGGTGTCAGGAAGCCGGCCCACGTGGAGCTGTGTGGATGGGCGCCCCTGGGGATTGAGGCGGAGGGATGCACGCGAGAGTCTAGAGTTAGTCCCAAGAAGTTGGAGTTTTAAGGGTTGGGGGTGCAGTGATATTTGCCCGAATCTTTAAGAGGTAACTTTGCGTCTATCTAATCCTAAAGCGCAAAGATCCCATTCTGAATTTTCCTCCCTTCTCAACCCCCAAGTGGAGTAAGTGCCAAGGGAAGGGTCGTGTTCCCCTCTTCAACTGCAGGTCACAGAGGTAGTGTACCCAAATTCACACCCCTCTGAAATTCGGGGCCCCAGTCTTCCTTAGGTCCTGGAGAAGGCCCAGGTGAGTGTCAAATATCCAAATCATCTCTCCCACGTCAGCTGTGGGCCTGGGACGTGGGGTCTCCAGACCAGCAGAATCCCTGAGGTTGTATGTAGTTGAACTCAAGGGGTCGCTTTAGCACTAACCACCTTAGTTTCCGGGCATGCAAAGGGTTAACAAGGGCTGGATATTGTGGTGGGGGTGCAAGGAGGGAGGGGTGGTGGGATCTGGGTGGGCGCGCTCTGATCCCCCCCATTCCTCGGGGGTCAAGTTTCAGCGGCACTCCGCCCCCAGGGAAGGTGTGAAAGACACGTGTCCCCATTGTGAAGGGCCTGTCAGCCTGGACAAAGCAGCCGCCCCCCTTCCTCCCTCCCTCATCGGCCCAGCTCGGGGTCAGCTCCAGGGGGCCGGCTGGGTGTCGAGGTCACTACAGGCCTGAGCTTTGGTGTCACGGGGGAGGGTACCCAGAGAGACTCGGTGGAGGCCACATGATACTTAAAAGATGGGGTTTGAGAATAACACCCACCCACACTGAAAATTTTACAGTCACCTTCATCACCCCACAGGAGGGGAGTTCCGAACGATGAGCATGTCTCCCAATAGGAATAGTAAGCGCCGCGGCATCCTCCCCCCCCGCCCCCCATCAATCACCAACACAGTGAATCAGTGTCGAGCCCAGTCGGTTTTAGTGGTTTTCTTTAATCCTTTTCTGCACTTCTTTCTTATTTACTACACGGGATATTATAAAGAATAAATAGCAGATACTCTTAATTTACAATGATTAGTCATTCCATTTGTCCTCTATATTTACAATAATTGTAAAATAACATTGAACTCTATAGCTTCTTCGAGGTCTAAGGAAAATCAAAACACTTTCCGAAGAATGGAAAATAGCTTTTTAAAAAGTCCTTCTACAAAAGTTCCCCATCTCTTTGTACTTTTAAGAAAAAATAACTTTCCCCCCCTGCTTCGCCATGCGAAGGGCACTGGGATATAAATAGCAGGTTAACATTATTACCGACAACCAGAATAAGTCTGTCTTTTCTCTGCTCTTTTTTTTTCCTTTTGCTTGCTTTTCTTTTTTAAATACAGTAGAAGCCGGTAACTTTTGACGTATAATACTGACCTTTTAATAAGTAAATTAAAACTGGGACCGTATATACACACACATATACATTCCTACACAGTTAAACAGTGCATTACATGAACCAGAAAGCCGGGTCTCTGTAGCCAAGAAGAAAAAAAAAAGTTCAATGAAAACCCTCGCTAGAGGGTGGTGGAACTGGTTGGAGGCGGTGTGGAGGCGTTGGTGGGGATCCATCAAGTGTCTGGGCGGGGCAGGGGGCCCCCGAGTTCTAGCAGGAACACTTACACTCGGAAATGATGGGGTACTGGATGGGAATCCAGCCGCAGCGCTGACCCCCGCGCCGCTGACAGCGCCACCGCAACACCGTGAGGTGCACAGACTTGGACGGCTTACACACCATGCCCTCGGGCACAGAGCACGAGCGCTTGCTGAAGCAGCTGCCCACCTTCACGTAGCGCGGCCAAAAGCGGCTGCCCAGGTCGTTCCACGCGTACAGCACCGGGCAGAAGGTCTGTGACCACAGCCACATCTGTAACTTCCTCCTCAGCTTCTTGCTCAGGCGTTGCTTCTTGCCTTGGGCCAAGCCCTCGGAGAACTCCAGCCCTTTGATCTCGCTCGGCATGGCCCCCGACGGCCTCTGCCGCAGCAGCTGGTCCAGCTCCGCCAGGTCCTCGGCACCCCCAGCCGGTCCCCCGCCCCCTCCGGGCCGGTCCTCGGGGGGCGAAGTGGCCATGAAGCCCGGGTCGTAGTGGCCCCCGAGCAGCGAGCGCAGCAGCGTCTCGTTCAGATCCTTCTCCTTAGGGTCAAAGATAGGGTCTGGGTGTTCGATGAGGTCCACCAGGGGCAGGTTGTCGCTGGGCGCCGGGCGGATGTGCAGATAGTGCTGGCCGCCGGCCGGTGCTGCCCGCAGTCCCAGGACCACCACCAGGGCGTAGAGGGTGACCCCCAGACTGGGGCAGCGCTCCATGCCTCCCGTGCGCGCCCCGGGGCTGCCTCTTCGTCCCACGTCCTCGGAGGAGAACACGCCGAGCCCGCGGCGCTGCCGTGCTCCCCGGTCCCTCCGGAGGCGGCTCACCCAAGGCTGGGCAGGCGCAGGGCGGGCAGCATGAGCCGCGAGAAGAGCGGTTCGCGCAGTGCCGGCTCCCGCCGTGGCGCAGAAGAAGCGCACGAGTTGGCCGCAACTCCCCCCGCCGCTCTACTTGGGAAGGCGGCGGCGGCCGGGCATCCGAGATTACTCCAGCGCGACCGTGGGGCGCTGGGGGCGCCGGCTCCTCGCTGCTCTCCCGGGCGGCCGGCGGCGCAGGGCGCGTGGACGAGCCTCTTTCCTCCTCCTCCTTCGGCCGCTCGGCGTCCTGCCTCACTGTGCGGCGCGGCGGGTCGAGCGGGTCCTGGGCTACTTCCCTCCGCCTGCTCCGGGCTGCGCAGCCGGCTCTGCCCGGCGGACTCCAGCGGCGGCGGTGGCGGCGGCGGCGGCGGCGTCCGCGCACGTTGGCACCGGTTTGTCTGTCTCGCAGGGTCCAAGCCTTTAAATTTCCTGCACTTTCAGCTCCATCACCATGGAAACCACTGACTCTCTCCGCGTTGCCCCCTCCCCCTTCTTACCCCCAAACAACAACCCCACCCCCCACTCCTCCACCCGCGAGGAGCCGGAGCCGCACGGGCTCGGGGGCGGGGGGGGGGGGAGCGACTACACTGGCCGCGAAGGCGGCGGCGGTGGCGGTGGCGGCTCCGGCAGCGCCCAGGGCCGTGCCCCGCCGGACCCAGATGCCCCGGGAAGCCGACAGTCAGGCTGCCCGCCGGAGCTCACAGGCGGCGGCGGCGCGGCAGCGGCGGTGGCGGCGGCGGCGGTGGCGCTTGGCAGGTCTCCGCGCAATTTTCTCTCCCCCCCAACCCCGGTTCTCCTCCTACTGCAAAATGCACCGCCCCCCTCCTTTCTCCAGGAGCAATGCAATGGGGCTCTAGGCGCCCCGCCAGGGCCAGTCCTGGGGAAAGCTCTCGGTGGCGCTGGAGCCAGGTTGGAGGGTGCAGGGTAGGATTGAGGGGTGTAGGGTTGTCGAGGTGGGGCTGGGGGACTCTCAGGAGCTGAGGGCTTTGCACCGGGAGGGAAGCAGCGGGGAGATGTCGGGGAGGGTGGGGGGTTCCGTTTCTCAATGCAATTCCGAGCAAGAAATTTCTCCATGTGCATGGAACGTTTTCCTTGGTGCGTCTCTTTTTTTTCCTCTCTTGGTTCAAATCCCCTCCCCCAACACACACACACACACACACACACACACACACACACACACACACACACACACACACACACACACACACACACACACACAAACACACACACACACCAATAGCCTCAACGTTGCGCAGTGTGATGCAATTTCTAGGCAGCATTCCTGCTCCTCTGCCCCTCAGGCCCACGTGGGTGGGGGGGCGGTGGTCTTCTCGCCGTCCCCCTTCTCCTTGGTCCGGTCCTCACGGCGAGTGGCAGAGAGATAGGGGTGCATCCTCCTAACATGCTGCTCCCCTACCCCTCACGGCTGGGTAAAACTAGTTCTCGCCTCCCTGGGGGCGGCGCGCCCTCTGCTGGTCATTTGTGATTCCTGCATCTGGGGCTGGTATGGGGTAGTGTGTAGGCTGGGTGGGTTTGTAGGCTGCCCACTCTGCCTGCCTCAATTTCAAATTCTGCATCTGTGCCATTTTTGTGTGTATGGACCGGTACTTTATGCTTCTGGGTGTTTTCTTGAAAATCTCTAGTGTAAACAAACGTCCTGAGATTTTTCTCCAAGGTACTCAGGTTTCACAAGAACATAGGTTTGCATCATCTGGCTGGGGTAAATGGCCTCATTGGGCAAAGAGAGGTGACTAAAAAGGCAGGGTGTCCTAGAAGTAAGGGACCCCAGTTCTGGATGCCGTCTATCCTGGTCCATTTATGCCGACCTTGAGCCAGTCACTTGTGTGGACGGACTGTAGACTCTAGTTTTCGGTTAGTGACCTAGGAGCTTGTCTTTTTGAGCTCTACCGTTTTGCAGTTCTAAGACACTGAGTTAGGTCACTGCTCCAAATTCACCTTCTCTTTCCCATCAAAGGGACACTGCCTATCAAAAAGAAGGTACCCTCTCTTTGATGAGAAATGGGAGCTGAAGTCAAACCTCTCCCACACATTCTCCTTTGGATGAAGAGCTGGTTCAAGACCCAACACAGTTCCTGTGTGGTAGTGCGGCTGGAGCCTGGAAGGAAGTGGAGGAGGAAGACTTGGAGTAAATGGCTCCGGAATTCAGCAGGAGTGGGAGTTAGGAGGTCTCAGCATCACGCCTCAAACACCCCGAAGATAAAGTTTTCCTTTGAGTCCTCTAAGGAGAGAAGCCCCTTGTTGTATGACCTTTGTGCGAGGCGTCAGCGGTAGAGAGGGAAGGCCAGCTCCAGGTGCAAACACTTCCCTCAATTGTGAAGTCTGGCCTAGTGGAACTAGACTCCCTGGGTTGAGTCTACAATGAGGTCTTGCTTTGATAACGGCTGGAAACAAAAATGACCTATTGGGATGGGTGTGATCTCAGCACTTTTGGGCGGGGGTGGGGGGAGAGTCAGGTATGAGGAAAGAGGATCATGAGTTTGAGGCCAGCCAGGGCTACACAGTGAGTTCTGAGCCAACCTATCTCTAAAACCAACAGTACTGATGAACAGTCATTGGTTTTCCAAAAGTGGTCCAGTTCTTAGGATTGGAGAGATGGCTCAGTGGCTAAAAGCACTGACTAATTTTGCAGAGGACCCCAGTTCTGTTCCCAGCACCCACAAGGTGGCTCACAAACATCCCTAACTCCAATTCCAGGGCATCTAACACCCTTTTTTTGACCTCTGTGGCCACCAAATATGCATGTGGTGCACAGACATATATGCAAGGAAAATACTCACTCATAAAATTAAGAGAATAAATCTAATTTTTAAACATTAAAAAGAATGGTCCAGTTTGCAAATATTATGTGGCTGTCTCTCAGACTTTACTTTTTGATATGTTTTCTGGTGGTTTGGCATTAGTTTGCTGTCTGATGAAGATTAAATGTTCCAGAGCAATTTTGCCACTGCTGTGAATTAACTAAGAAAATAATTTTCCAGTAAAGACTTGAGATGATAAACTCCAGTCCAGCCCTCCTGAGACAGGCTAAGTTCCCACTAGCGACAACTTACTGTGCTGTTTTCTCCTTCAAATTACCTGTGTTTTTTAAAAATGTTAAATCACCTGTGTTTTTAAATTTATTATTATTCTATTTTGCATGTATGGGAGTTTTGCCTGCATGCATGTCTGTATACCACGTGTGCCCACAGAAGCCAGAAAAGGGCATTGGGTCCCCTGGAATTTGAAGTACAAACAGTTGTGAGCCAGCAGGTGGATGCTGGGAATTGAACCCAGGTCCCCTGGAAGAACATCCAATACTTTCAACCACTCACCCATCTCTGCAGCCACAAATCCCAGGTTTTTGCTTAAAAATCAACCCAGAGCCTTCTGTCCTTTATTTGGGCTGAATCGATTTGACAGAACAGCAGAGAAAGGAGTCGGAACCCAAACATACTTGCTGATATAATGGAGAACACACGGCATGAAGATCAGAAGGACAGGCAAATGTGAGATAGTTCAGAAATGACTCCACCTTGCAGCCAAGACTCTGGGAACTTCTGGGGAGAGATGACAAACACAGGAAGAAAGGACTTAAAGGACATTGGAAATATCCATAGATCACCATGAAATTGCCAACTAGTATTGCACACCTGTTTCTTTGGCCCGTGCTTCCTTTGGATAAGTGTAACAATTCCTGATCCTTTTTAAGTGTTGCCTGGAATTTCATAATGCATTATGATGGACTAAAAAAGTATCAGAGCAATTATCATATGAGCTATTGGGTTCTTAAACTACACTTGCAGAGTTGGGAAATGCCACATTTGGGGAGGCTGCAGCCCTGCTCTGAACTACACTGGGGAGCAGCCATATACTCAGGTACCAACTAACTCATGGTCATTGCTCTCAGAGATTAGTATGACCAAACATCTTAATGGTAGACGTGAACTTTAGCTCGTCTTGATGAAAGATAGCGATGTATCCATCTGACGAGGGAGAAGAGGAGATACTTCAGACATAGGACATGAGTCTGAAAGAAAGAGGACCCACACTAGATGAGGGACAGCTGAAGGGTCTTGGGACATGCTGAGTAGAGGAAGAATGGCTGCTCTGGTCTATGGAGGTTCAACACAAAGATAACATCTGCAGTGAGAGGAGTGAGGTTGGAATCCTGGTCCTGCCACTCATCAGAAGTGTGACCTTTACACCGGCCAGCTTCTTTCTCATCTGCGGGGTGAGGATACAGCACCTTTGTCAGAATGGTACCATTTAAAGCAGGTAAAGAATCTCTCAATAAACATGGTGCTTAGGGTTGGGTGTATACTGAGTAGTGTTTCAATGAATGTTCATTTGAGAGTCCTGCTGCCCTCAATGACCAGTCACCTCTATTTGGAACAAGAGAGGGCTGAAGGGGTAGGAAGGCTGCTGGAAGTCAATGCCAACACCGACACTCTGAGTGTGTATGGCTGAGCTGTCCCTTCATGGCTGCCAACCTTCAGGAGTAAAGGCAATAGAATTTCTTGGGGTGCTCCCTAGTTGATCCATTTAGTTGATTCTGTGGTGCTTGAAGATGGAGCTTGACCAGCCTGTAGAAAGGGAAAGGTATTTCTCTGAAAGGAAGCTATGGTGTGGCGTGTTTACTCAGGGAGGAGAGGCTGTCATTGCGCTTGGTCCTTAGCACTGGCTGGGGTTGTGGGCCTCAGTAGCTTTTATAGGAAGTCCAATCAACAACTACAGTACGGGTCTGCCTTGGCAGTCCCCATGACAGGTGTATGTCCTGCAAAATATTCCTGGCAAAGAACTGAAGGAGCCTTTCAAACCATTGCTCGGATAGGTCCGTGCCACAGAAAGAGGAGCCTCGGGGAATTGTATGCTTATTTCCTTGTTTACATTTGGTCCTGAAAGAGAAGGCCTGAGGCAGCTGTAGAAGGAAGATGCACACAGGACGTAGGATTTGATGTCTGAAAATCTGCTGTGTGACCTTTGGTCAATCACTAACTTCTCTGCAACAATCTATGACATCAAAAAAATGAGAGGACCAGGAGACTCTATAGAGGAGAAGGCATGGGGACAGCCACCTTTTATGTCCAGCACCATCCCAGGTCTATGACAATCATTACCTTTGGATTCTGCCCCACTAAGTGTAGTATCTGACCCATTTTCACAAGGGAGGGGGTTAGAGAGCTAAGATGCTTGTCTTTTTTCTTCTCTTGATTGATAGGAGGAGATGAAGATACAGATATCATAACCCACCTCCTTCTGCCCAAGCAGATAGAGCAGTGTGTTCCTGTGGTCTTCTGGGAGCTGGGCCAGTCCTGGCTACATGTGTGTCAGCTCCTCACCCCCAGTGAAGGCTGAGGGATGCCGCTTAACTTCTCAGGACATTATAATCATGTGTGTCCGACTGCAGATGGGTCTGGTTAGAGGAGAGAAGTTGCAAAGCAGGAGAAAATGGGAGAGAAAGAGGAGCCAGAGGAGGGGATGACTTCGAGATGTGGGCTGGGCTGAGACAGCAGGCACATACATTTGAGATACACTTCCCAAAATAGAGAAAATGTTTAAGACCAAAGGAGGAGAGGAGCATTGACTGGCTCGCTCCTGCCCGACAGCCCCTTGGCTCCCTCAGTCACTGGCCCCCCTCCTCATCTGGCTCCACGCTGGTGAAGGGGAGACGTCTCTGGAGCCCGGTGGCTCATTCATCTCCTGATAAACTGTTTATCTGAGTTTTAACGAGGGCGCCTCTCTCCACCCTGGAGACAGGAGCCTCTGCATGTTTAGCCTGCCCTGATGTGGGGGGCCTCGGGGTTGGTGGGTGGGGGTGATGCCGGCAGGCATGTCTCTGCCCTTCGCTTTGCTGCCTCTGAGCTTTGCGCTGGCTCTCCTGGGTGGGCAGGCTTGGCCTTAGGTTTCTTATGCTGATGTCTGAAGTCAGGAGAAACTCAAAGTTTTTCTGTGGGAAGGAAACCCGGCAACCCATCATATGCTTTTAAAAACAAGCAGTATTTGGTTCTAAGCTCTGAATTTTTATCATATGTGACTTAGTATTTTAAAGGGAAAATGAATGTAATGCTACGGCCCTTATTGCTAGGCTAGCAAGTAGTCTGTGAAAGACAGCTGTTATCAAAATCAATATAGATTTAAACTCCAAATGCTTTAGGACTTACATTCCACTCCCTACCGAAGACCTCTGTGGATTTCCATGGTACATATTCCCGGAGACACACGTATACTAGAGGGCAATAGGACGTCCCATTGTATATGACAATAATAAGTGCGAACACGTTAGAGCAAACACCTGTATCATGTGTATGGACACACAGCACACACTGTGTTGAAAACCTCTTTCCAGACACACACACGTGAATGCATACTGCTGTCCTTCTGCCCTCCTTCCCAACCCTGGCTCTTCAGGCTTCAAAAAACAGCTCCTGGCATGAGCTGCCCCAGGAGGTCCCACACATCTTCTTCTTGCAACAGGCACACAGATATGTACCTCACCCTGGGGTCACTCCCCCCCACCCAGCCACCCCAGCAGCACTCTCCTCCTATTGCCTTGGATGGATGTTTATTGTGATAATGTCTAGTCTTTCTTATCCTCTCAGAGCTCAAGATAACAAGGAGACGGGAGCGCAGCAGAGTGAGACATCAGCTGGAAACTGACCCCATTTCAGGTGGGCGTAGTGACTCACGGGTTCCAGCTACCGAATCCACCCAACCCTGCATTTTTTATTATCTCTCTGAGTTTCCCCCTTATTTGGATTCGTGACTATCCAAAAAGCCCCAGGTCAACTTTGAGAAGGAACACTCTGACCACTCATTGTCACTTACCCTTCTGTTCACCTGGCAGGTGACCTGCTGGTGGATACATTGCTTGATGAAGAATAAGACTGAATCCCTTCTGAGGAGACCCGTAGGAGAAAAATGGAAAAGTAAACAGAAGACTATAATTCATGTGTCAACACCATGATGATGTATATTGGTATGGGGATCCAAAAGAGCTCCCCAGAAGATTCAGTGCTCAAGATGAAAGAGCTGAAAGGTCATTAGGAGGTCACGAACCAGGGGTGTGAGGACTGCTCCCTGGCTTGGTGACATTTTGGACTGTGGAAGAAATGGCAGAACATGCCTGAAAGGCCGGAAGTGAGTTGGCATTTGAGGACGAGATGCTAGAAGACAAGGAGATTCTAAATACATTAAAAGACAAAACAGCAAACAAACAAAACAAGTAAATCTTGAAAGCTCTATAGCATGGTGGCTTTAGGTTCTCAAGACTAGCAGGAGCCTGGGGAGATGGTTCAGTCAGTAAAGTGCTTGGTGTATCAATGTGGAGACCTGGGGTAGGATCCTTAGCATCCTTGAAAAAGCCATGTGCAGTGTCGTGCATGGATAACTTCAGCACTGGGCATTGGTGGGATGGGGATCCCTGGAGCTTACCAGCCAGTCAGTTAAACTGAATCAGCAAATACCAAGTTCAGTGAGATACACTTGTCTCAAAAACTTGTAGAAAGCCACTGAGAAAGACACTTGATGTCAGCTTGGTCTCCATAGGCATGGTCACATGCATGTATACACACACCCACACACGGACACCCCTCCAACCCCATACACACACTGCACATGGACATATATACCATACCACACACACACCACATACACACACAATACTGCACACACCACACACATACCATACTGCATACACACCACACACTATACACATGCACACTCCCCACACCACACATACACACCATACTGCACACACACACACACACACACACACACACACACACACACACACACACACCACACACCACACATACACACACCACACACCACCCCTCCATACTGCACACACCACACATCAGAGAAGAAAGACTCCAGGGTGGTGAAATCAGAGCTTGACTCCAGGTTACATCAAAATGGAGGTCTAGGCTATCAGACCCAAAGCCCCTGCTTTATGTCTCTATGTAGGGATCATTTCGTGAGCAAGGAAGAACTTCTGGGCAATTCCTCCAACCACAGTGAGAAGCCATTTGCGGTGATGGTTATTCCTAAAGAATAGGATTAGCACATTGGGGGCAAGGAAAGAATGAGCCTCACTTTGTAGCTTTATGTTTTCTTTATGTAAGTCTCCTCTAAAACTAAAAGAGAGAGCAAGCGATGCTTTTGTACTCCAGGAGAAAATCAATACAAGATTTACACCAGTGAATTCCGAAGAAATAACTTCCCCCCAAAGTAACTACAGAGCATTAATAAAGCTGGCGATGGTGTTGAAAAGATTTCTGAAGCCAGCCAGCGGGCTTTGTTTCCGGTTTGGTTAAATGGTTCATTGCTCAAGCACGGTGGAAACGTGAGGGACATGCACATTTGACGAGCCCCTGAGTGCAGGGGGTGTGTACGTGTGTGCGTGTGTATGAATATGTGACAGACGCCGTTTCACGATGCTTTAATCTCCTGTCTCAGACGTCTACCGAGCAGTGAGATTGCTTTCAACATAAAATGATACCAATGTCAAAACCCACCACTGGGTTGAGAAACAAAGCAAAACAAAATGTAGAGGCAGCCTGAACCAATCTCATGCTTGGTCACAACTCTTCGGTCCGGAATGAGTTTGAGACGAAGGTTGGGGACTGGAAATAAGTGACCAAAGTGGATGGTCTGAAGGACAGGACTGTCCAAGGCGCACACTTATTTTTTCTGTTTCAGGTCTCAGAAAGTAGATCCAGTGTGCATTCAGATTGCATTTTACCACCTGCCTTGCAGACATGGTCTTCCTGGAGTCTTCTGGAGGAGAGGGAGGGGGTACAATCACCTCCCTATTTTATAGGCGGAGATGTTGAGGACCCAAGAGATAAGAGGGCTTCTTAAAAACATAGTCAAGATTCTGGGACCATGTGGGAAGAGTGGGGTGGGAGTAGAGGCTTTTAGCTCAAAGCTATGACCTGTGCGGGAACTCAGGGGCTTTCTGTTTCGTTTGAGTGACATTGGCTTTAGGGGTCCTCAGTCCTCTGCAAGCCCAGAGGTTTCCTTGTGGATAGTAACATGTGGCAGCTGGTCAAGTACAATGGAGGGCTCATGCCATCTCCCCAAACAACGTCCCCATCTCCTGCCCTGGAATTCAAGTACAATACAATGAAACTTTTGATCCCCCATCCTGCTTAAGACATTTTGTCTCTAAAACCTATACCTTTTTTTTATAGCTTTTTGTCCCCTTCTTTTTAAACCCAACTTTATTAAAAACACCTGCAATGAAGAAAAAGTACTGTTTCTTTATTTGAATTCATGAAATGAACCTGTTGAAAATGGAAAAGAGTTCTCAAATTATTACAGAGCATCCCTAAACAATGGCTTTTTGCCTTCTCCCTAACCCATTTGGGTAAAGATCATCCAGTTGGTTCTTTGGCATCACAGAGGTATCATAAACAGGATTGCTGAGATGGCTCCGTATGTAGAAACACTTGCTGCCCAAGCCCAGTGACCTACGTTGAGTCCCAGATCCCCCCATGGAAGGATAGAACTGGACATGGAAGGGTCGTAAGTCTTCTACACTTGCACTATTGCATGTGCACACTCTCACTACACACCTGCCCACCCACACACCCTCACTGACAATAAGAAGAAAAATCTAAGTCACAGAAACATTTATTAATTAATTTACCAGCACTTATAAATAAATCATTGTTTACCCCTTCACTATCGTGGTTAGTGGACGTGTGCTCATTTCAATGGTATTTTCTAAGGAAAGACTCAACTTTAGTCATAGGAATTTTAGAAAAAAAATTAAGGATCATTTTTTTATAGTCAGAGGAAGTTTCTGATCAGCATGTACTTATAAGTTAGAAATCAAATCCTTCTTACGTTTCAGAAAGAATTGAAGAGTATAGGCCCTCTCTGTGCTCTCCCTACAAGCTCAATCAGGAATACCTCAATTCCTTTCTTCCCATGAAGGCTTAACCATGTTAACTAGTTAAGGAGAGCTTGATTAAACCCACACAGATAATCCCCAAAAAGCTAAGCAAAGGGCCCTTGAAGTGCCTGGAGCGCGTGCTGAGGCAAGAGCCAGGGGCTCCACCTCCTTTCCCTTCCTTGTTTCAGAAATCATGTACTACATTTACCCGGCAAAGTGCATTGAGAAAAACGCCAAGAGCCTCCCTCACCTCTTCCAGGGGATGGGCTTTTAAAAGTCTAATAAGTGGTGTCTTAATTACCATGCCACGGGTGTAAGAAAATCCAGGCGTATCGCATTTTTATAGAACTCTGCTTTTCTTTCAAGCCCTCTTGGCCCCAAAGGAGAGGCAGCTACAGTTTAGACTAAATGTTTATGGTTTGGCCTTTTTCGGCAGCGGGATCGTTTACTTCTGAGCTAGTCCCATTGTTCCATCTGTGATTTAAATATGCTTCTTCTAAATATTTTGACAGCAAAGCAAGTTGTGGGGCACTTGTCCCGTTTTAGGGACTTCAGGTCTGGCGGGTGTCTGGTGAGATCTCTCAGGGTTCTTGTTTGCTGTTCTTAATCTCACAGGTATGAGGTGTAAGGTGAGGTTCAAGGCTCTCTCCAAAGTTCACAACCAACGAGAAGTAAGGTTTGTATATAATCCTGGCCTGTCCATGAAAATCCTCCCATTTCTTGAAAGGTTTTGGTGTTTCTGAAGGAGAAATGGGCTAAAATAAATCAATTTATAGAAAAATGAATGGCTTATGATAGTTCAAAAGTGTCTGAAGCATTTCTTGTTTACTCTGAAGATAAAGTTACAATGTCCTGTGACTTTCCTAATTTGACCACAGCCTGCCTTTCTCTCTCACCTCTTTGCAGCTCTCTGCTTGAGCTCTGGGGAGCCGGGCAGCCCTCCTGGGAGGTCTGTACCCGCAGTCTGCTCTTCCTCACTGTTATACATTCCATCTATTCACTGTCTCCCTTTGGCCAAATCATTTGCAACCTCTAGGTCTTGCTTAAACATGGTCTGCTCCCTCCTTGATCCGATCTGGGTGGAGTTAATCACCCCCTCATCACCCACTGGCTCCTTCCCACTGCTCATCTCTTACGGACCACACTACAAGCTGCTGTCAATCTTGACTTCTGGAGAAGTTCCTCAGAAGAACAAAATCCTCTCTATATTCCTGGGGCCTAGCATGGGTTTGCTATTCTGTAGCCATCTTGTATTTGAATGAGTCTCTGAACTTGTTCACTTGGTTTTGGTGACCAGAGTGGGTCCAAGAAGTAATGGTAAAAAACTGTCCTTATTTCTTAATGAATGTAGCCAATCCAGGTAGAGATTGCTTACTGATGTCTGCTCTCTCATAAACCAGATTCCTCACAGGTGTCTACAAAAGAAAACGATCAATCTGACTCAAATAGGTGTTTAACTCTTCAGCTAATACACACATAAGCAGACTTGATGGTTGCTCTAACCCCTGACAGCCGGAGTCCTCAGGAATTAGCAGCTATTTGAAGGCAGCTGACTTTGGTGGCAGAGTCAAGGCAGGGCAGGACCAGGGATGGTTGGCTCTTTCCCAGGAGGCTGCAGCACGGGGTCGAAGGAGGTGGGGCAGGGACTAACCCTAGCTCATTCTGAAGAAGCAGTGACCACTCTGACAGGGGAGGGTAAATTCATCCCGAGCCCTCAGAACGGAGCTAATCCTGTCCCCTCCCCCACCCTTGAAACCTCAGGAGCTGGAACTCTCTGGGGGCTGTTTTCCTTCGCGTTGCTCCCCTGTCCCTAGTCTCTCCTGTCTTCTTGGGGAGGTGGCCTCAGAAGCTACTTCCAAAAGGACAGGCAATACTAATCTCCAAGACCGCTCTCTTTGGTGTCCGATTCCTCTTTGTATGGCCAAAGAGCCTTGTGCACCATCTGGCACCGGCGGCATGCCCTAGGGTGGCTGGATCAATGGCTGGGTTCACTGTCAACACCGACTAGGTGCTATTCTTTAAACATCCCTCAGGTACTCTAAGCTGTCAGTTCTCCGTCACAATTGTTCAGATAACCAGGTCAAAGGTGCCCCCTTGGCGTATTTTTTTTTTCTCAGCCTGAATGACGCAGCCCAATGCAAGAGCTTCTCAGGGCAGCTCTCTGTCACTCGGGCCCTGTCCACCTGGCACAAAGGGCAATGCTTTGAAGAAGAAATAGATTAAGGTATTGAGTTACAGTCTCTGTGGCCAGGCTCTAGTCCGAGCTGAATGTCCTTCCCCAAGAAGGGTGACTTGGCAGAGTGGCTCAGGCTTCGCTCACTCTTCTACTTGCCTTCTCAATCTGAGGAAAGAGGGGACGGTCGCTCCCTAGGACATATGCACATTTCAGTAAAAGGCAAGTAGGACAGCTGCTCTTGTACTTGCGCTCAGCATCTTGTGTCCGAGCAAAGTGGAGATGCAGACAAGAATGGTTGGAGAGCGCATGCGTAAACTGTGTTAGCCCAGCCAGTACAGGGACGACGAACCCTCTTCCTTCTTCCTTCGTTTCCATGTTACTGAGTTCTTACTGTGTGCACAGCGCAAGCCATTCTATTTATTTCATCTCGTCTTCCAGTTTCTATGTGAGGACACAGAAACTCCGAGAAGTTGTGACCTGACAAAGGTCACCTAACTAGGAAGGGTACAACAGCCTTTTAACTCTGCCTAACTTTGAAACCAGGGTCCATTCCATGCAGCTTCTTTTTGCCCCTTCTCTCACCTGGGGAGGTGGGGTGAGGGTGGGGGTAGGAGTAGGTAAGGGCATGCAAGCGGAATCCAATGTGACCCACAAAATAGTAGCTTAGCACATGAAAGTCTCCTTTGAAAATGATTTACATAATGGGTATGGATGTTTGGTCTGCATGTACGTCTGGCACCATGTGTGTGCCTGGTGCCTACAGAGGCCAGATGAGGGTGTCAGATCCCTGGAACAGGAGTTACAGACAGTTATAGTTGCCATGTGGGTGCAGGGAATCAAACTCAGGACTTCTAGGACAGTAACAGCAAGTGCTCTTAACCCCTGAGCCATCTCTCTATCCCATGAGCAAATGTTTCTATGCAGAAGTGGGACTTATATTAACTTGGGGATGGTGGTAACTGTTGGGGAAAGGAGAAAGATAAAACTCTTGGGAGACACGGTTGTGTATTCTTTCCTTTGCTTTCTTTCCTTCTTCACTTCTGATATTCCTCCATCCCTCCTCCCTTCCCTTCTTTCTCTCCCTTCCTTTCTTCTTATTGAAACAAGACCTTGTCTTGTAGCCCAGGTTAACCTATGAACTCTTGCATTTCCTGCTTCAACCTCTCAAGGGCTGGAATTATAGGCCTGGACTGTGGTGCTTGGCTATTATTTGACACAGTGAGCTAGGGGAAGCAGACACATTAAAATCTTTGGAGTTCATGGTGAGATACCAGAATGATTAGGGTGGTTGTCATCTTAAAACAAAACAGAAAAGGAAAAACAAAGGACAAAGAGATGGTGTTCACGTGGAGGATGTGGAGAAATGGGAAGATGTACGCATTGTTGTGGGAATGTAAACCAACCCAGTCACTACTGAACGGAGTACCTCCCCCGACATTAAAACTAGAATTAGCATCTTAGGTAGATGCTGTACTTCTGGGCATGTGCCCCAAACACAGTCAAACAGATTTGCACAGCTTTGTTTATCACCGTTGCCCAAAGGTGTTATCTGAGAGAGGAGCTGATGAAGAAGTGGTTCAGACACACAGTAGAATTATTCATCCTTAAAAAAGAAGAGGGGCTGATGAGAAGGCACAGCAGACGAAGGGCTTACTGCACAGGCATGAGGGCCAGAGTTTGGATCCTCAGAGGATGTAATAACATGCCCAAGGCAAGATGGAAGGCCCATAGCATCATTTCGGAAATTCAGAGATGGTCCTCTAGCCTTTACACTTGCAAAGACCATACACACACACACACACACACACACTCATAAACTTGCAAACACACATCACACACACACAACATATACATACCTTTTTTTAAAAAAAAAAAAAAAGAAAGGAAAAAACTCTTCCATGGTCTCCAGTATGATAAACCTTAACTGTACAAACCAAAATAAGGAGGGTTAGAGGTGTAGAGAGAGAATGCTGTTGGCCAGGGGCTGGAGGGACGAGAGAATGGGGAGTCTCACGGGTGTGGTTTCAGTGTAGGATGCTGGGAAACTTCTGTAGATGGATGGTATGACTGTTGCACAATGGGAATGTGTGCAATGCCACTGACCCACACCCTTGCAAATGACTGAAATGGCTTACACTACACGAGGGAGCGCCAGAGCCGCACCGTCAACGGTCCCTCTCCATCCCTATCGTATTTGGAGACATTAGATTTAGAGCCAGGGCAGACATCCATCCCTTGCCCTTGTTACTCTCGGTAGGCAGCTTCTCTGTCTCAGGTGGCCTGGCAGCTGAGTCAAATTGAATTTCTCTGTTCTGCCTGCCATGGTTGGACCAAGTGCTGGACACTTTCAGGGTGGGAGGAAGTTCATCTGAAAACAAAAGCAGTCCTTCAAGGATCTAGTTAAGATGGAGCACCTCCCTTCCTGGTAGCTGGAGGGTGACTCCCCGCCAGCCCCCTGGGTATAGTAACAGCCCTGTCAGCCAAGGCAAATTGGGCCGGACCTCAGGATCCTAAATTAGTCCCTGGCCCTTCGATAGGGCAACTTTGGTTTAAAGTTTAAGTGACACCTTGACAGTCATCCTGACTTGAGGGGAGGCCTCGGGTTGGTTCTCATAGGGTGCTCTTTCTTCACAGGAATGCCACCCTGTGTACAGTGTGGTGTCTGCAAACAGCCAGGCCTACAACTCCAATTAGGGCCTTTCAATGGAGGTGTTAGCCACACTCAGTGTCTCACTGGTCTCACCCATGACATTCATAATGGGATAGAAGTTCCATTCCGGGGCCGACAGCTTCAATTGGAATTTGGTGCAATCTTCTATTTATTTACAGGTTTGTGGAGTCGGGGATGAGGGTGATGAAGATCCCCCCTCCTCCTCCCTCTCATCATGCCTGGGCCCCCAGCTCCCAAGGATAAAAATGAAGGTTGGGATTACATTTCTAGGGAAGCAAGGCTATATTTAAATATGCTTTGGAAAGTGTGGCTGCATGGCTGAAGCCAGGGAGACAGCTTCCTCCAGCCTGGCCTGTGACATTCCTAAGAATCATATTGAGACGTTGAGTTAATTGGTTCCAATTTATCAGTTCCAATTTCGCCTGTACCAGGGCCAGGCTGAGGGCTCCACGATTTCTGAGCTAAGCCACAGGCTGAATTTTATTCCAGGAGTCAAAGATGCCACAGCCTTACCTCCATGCTGTCCTGTCACCAAGGATGGTGGCTTTTAATTACTTCTTGAAAGCCTACCGAAATTGGGATTCCATTAGTTGCCTCTTGGTAGATCCTTCCTGATAACTTGAGTTCATCGTGTTTGCACAAAAGCAGTGGCTTTTTGCCATGTTAAGTGAGCCAGGGGAGCCGGGGTGGGGTGGAGTGGGGGTGGGGCTGGGCCCCTGTGGTGGATTTATTTGTAATTACAGTAGAGTCCTTGCTCCCATCTCCAGCATTCTGCCCATTCACAGGCTCCGGACAGGGCTGGCGCCAAGATCTCCAAGTTGCCCTGTGTTTATGTCATTGAGACGAGGACAATATTTCAGTGTGGAGCCAAGCCACAGGGATCCACTCTATAAAACCCTCACTAAAAATAGATGCCCCAACCCCTGCCCAGCCCCCCTCCCCGCCTCCAAGACTCCCCCACGCCTGCCCCCAGCACTAGCAGCACCCAGCTTCAATTCTCAGGGAGACAACCGTGCCAAATCAGCAGAGCCGGCAGCTCTGGGGGCCCAGGGAGCTCCTGTCTTCCTGAGGAGTTTTAACCCAGAATAAAAGGCGTCAATTAGCAGCCTTTAGAGCTGACGGGGCAATTAAAGTGAAATGGCAAGACTGAGGAGAACTTGAAGAAGGAAGGAAGGGGGGGGGGAGAGAGAGAGGAGAGAGAGAGAGGGAGAGAAGGAGAGAGAGATTTCAAATGTATTTTTGGTGACAGCTGCATTTTTGAGGAGGGCCAGTCTCTACAACTGGCTGTGTGGATTTCTTTTTCCCATCTGAAGTTCTATTTCCAGTGAACACTGATACTCTCGCTTTATTACACTTTTCACGTTAGATCTGAGCAGCCTGGGAAAATTCAAACAATCCGAGAGCACAAGGCTGCCGGCTTCACAGACGTATGGATTGGCAGGCTTCCACTCTGCCCATTTCTATGTCTGATAATTTAGGTGCAGAGCCGGGACGTGAGGATAGGTGTGCAGGGGACGAAAGTAGGGCTGTGACAACCAGAGATCAAGTTGGAGGCTCCCAGAGCTTAGGGCTGACCTCTTGGTCTTTTCACATCTCTTGGTTCTGTGCTTAGGCCAGGCAGGACCTCAAGCCAGGTTATCAAAGTCTTGGAAAACAAAGTTTGGGGAATGTATCCTAGGTGACCTCCTTTATTGACAGACTTTGGGTTGGGACTGGGAGGGTCTGAGACTCTTATGCTAGAATTGGTAGTACAAACTCTCATTATTGTCCCCTGTTCTCCCCTCCCCCTTCCTCTGATTTTATTTGAGATGGGATCTAGCCAAGTAGCCGAGGCTAGCTGGAGTTTGTAATTCTCTTGCTTCAACCTTCTGAGCACTGAGATTACAGGTGGTGTCACCGCACCTGCTTAGCTCCTGCTGAATTTTGGTTCCTTGCAACATCTCAATTTGGATGTTACAGTGCTGCCAGGCATGCTTTTAATCCCAGCACTCAGCAGGTAGAGGCAGGTGGATCTCCTAGGCCAACATGGTCTAAAGAGCGAGTTCCAGGACAGCCAGGGCTACACAGAGAAACCCTGTCTTGAAAAAAAAAACAAACAAATAAACAAACGAACAAAAAAGCAAGCAAGCCCACTGCTGAGCAGGAGACAGGAGAGGAATGGAACATTAACAGAGGGAGAGAGAAAGCTGGGGAGGGCATAGCATCCTGACTTCCCAGCATGCCACCCTAACCCAGCCCAGCCCAAGGAGGAAGGCTGAGGATGCTTCCTTGTGGCTTCAGTTTTCAGATCCCCACCCTGTGACTGCAGCTCTTGTCTTTAAGCCCTCTGGCGACGCTTAGGCTACCGACCCTGTCTTGGGGGTTCCCAGACAAGGGTATACAGTAGGCACTGCTACCATGCCTACGCCATATAAGTAGAAACTGAGGCTGAGATGGTTTCAGTCTCTTCTCAAGACTATCTGTCTTATGAGTGGTGGGGCTAGGCCTGGAGTTAGGTCTAAGTGTAAAGTCCCGGGTCTTCAGTGATACTTGCACTATACTCCTCCTAGGGAGGATGTGAACCCCAGGAAATCCTCAGTTTGGGATCAGTGTTCACTTGGATGCGGCTGAGCTTTGAAGCCCTCAGTGAAGAGGACTTGATAGTCCTCAGATACTGTTACTATCATCAGGACAAAGCTCACCATGCTGAGGGCCAGCCCTTCTGAGTTGAAGGGCCCCTCCAGCAAGGCTCCGTGGAGGATTTCTCTGGTAGGCCTTAGAGAGCCCTGGTTTCTGAGAACCTATTCTTAGGAGCATAATGAGTTTAGATATTTTAGACAATCTGGCTCAACCTGCCACTTTGACAGTTCAGCAAGGTGAGAGGTCAAAGGTCACATAGTCAGTTAGGCAGATGAAGTCTCCTGGGACTCTTTCTGCAAACAGTGGCCTATAGGTCTACATGCTTGGTTTGACAGCAGCATCTTATTTAAGGGCAAGGATTGATTCTAGGGGCTGTGGCAGCTATGCAGTTAAGTGTATGTATAAAAGTAATCTAGGAGTGCCGGAAACAGGAAAAGCTTCCAGGTGCTAATGACTGAGCAGGGTTACTTCCTCTTAGGGATGTTGCTCTTCAGCCACAGTGCAGCCTCTCTCCTAATTTCAGCTGTTCTAAATCAAGCAAACGGACATTTCTTTGTATACCCGAGGCTCTTTCCACACATATACACCCAGTCATGTCAGACAGAGATCTTGATAGAGGCCAGGCATGATGCTATGGCTTGGATATAGAATGTACCCCCGACTCACATGTTGGAATGCTTGGTTCCTGACTATCCATGCTGTGTGTGGTGGCTGTGGAGACACTGGAAGGAGGGGCCAGTGGAGGTGGGTTTCTGGGGTTTCTGCGAGTTTAACCCTGCCCTGTTTCCAGTCCACATCTTTTCTCTTTTCTGGTCTGTGGAGATGTGAAGAGTTCTAGCTGAGTGCTGTGAACCCTGCTGTGCCTGTCCTACAACCATGGACTGTTCACCCTCAAACTGTGAGCCAATATACCTGTCCTACAGCCATGGACTGTTCATCTTCAAACTGTGAGCCAATCCACCTGTTCACCTTCAAACTGTGAGCCAATATACCTGTCCTACAACCATGGACTGTTCACCCTCAAACTGTGAGCCAATATACCTGTCCTACAACCATGGACTGTTCATCCTCAAACTGTGAGCCAATGTACCTGTCCTACAACCATGGACTGTTCACCCTCAAACTGTGAGCCAATGTACCTGTCCTATAACCATGGACTGTTCACCCTCAAACTGTAAGCCAATGTGCCTGTCCTACAACCATGGACTGTTTACTCTTAAACTGTTAGCCAACGAAGTCCTTCATCCCTTAAATTGCTTTTGTCAGAGACCAGGAAAGTAATTAAACCTCTGTTCCTGGTTCTAAATACAGCAGGTAAACAGCTGACTTCTCTCTCCACAGCTCTGCTTGATAATCTATGGATATGCTATCCTTAAAAAAATGTTTTTTATTGTTTATTTTCATGTCATATGTATTAGTGTTTTGCTAACATGTATGTCAGCCACGTGTGTTCCTCATGTTGTCTGAGGCCAGGTGAGTCTATTGGGTCCCCTGGAACTGGAGTTACAGGTGGCAATAAGCTGCCATATGGGTGCTGGGAATTAAACCTAGATCCCCTGAAAGAATAGCCAGTACTCTTTAATAGCTGAGTCATCTGACCAATCCAGATATGCCATTCTATTATTATGTATAATAGCATAGAATAGGGGTTTGGTTTGATTATGAGGATTAGAAAGAAAGAGGTCTAGTTTGCCTTTACAACTTCTTGTTCGTTTTTAAAAGTTAGTCTCTTCTATTATACATAAGTGGATATTTCTTACCTTTTAAAGTTTGCATTAAAACATAAAGCAGTAAAGAAATGTGAAAGCCAGGATGTCTTTCTTGCCCCTCCCTAGAGTAGCCAGGGTTCATGGTTAGATGTTGTTTGTTTCTTCTCCTGTGGTATGTCTATGTAGTTGTCATATAACATGTAACATATTAACAAGTATATTGGGTAGGGCTCTCTCTTGAGGGCACAGGGTTGGGTTGCTTGGTTGGTGTGGCCACCAGGATAATCAAATTCCTCCTTGCTCTGTGTCAGTGACATTTTTCATATGCCTCTTGGGGTCATCGCAGAGATTTCAAAATTGAATTTTAGTATGTCCCCAAAAGAAGATTCAAGCCCTCTTTGTTGGCTGCAAATTCTTCCATATCATGGCAGTCTCACCATTTTTTTTAAAAGTAGTTTTATTGATAACAAGCATTTTTGATTCTTTTACTTTTTAAAGATTTATTTATTTTGGGTGTGTGAGTGCTTGCCTATTGTGGGATATTTGTACACTGTGTCAAGATGTATTGCTGGGATTGGTGTAATAAGCTGAATGGTCAATAGCCAGGCAGGAGATATAGATGGGACTTCTGGGAGAGAGAGAGAGAGAGAGAGAGAGAGAGAGAGAGAGAGAGAGAGAGAGAGAGACTGGGAGAAGGAATCTAGGCTCATGATTTTACCAGCAGACTCAGAGCAGGTCAGATGTGCCATACTGAAAAGGGGTAACTGATAGAATATAGATTATTAGAAACAGCTTAATTAAGTTATAAGAGTTGGTTGGGAAAAAAGCTGAAGCTAAGACCAAGTTTTTATAATTAATAATAACATTCTGGGTCATTATTTGTGGGCTGGCGGTCCAAAGATAGTCCAACAAGAAAGTTTTACAAATGCAGACATTTGACTGCATGTATGCATGTGTGCATGTGTGCAGTGTCCATGGAGTCCAGAAAAGACCAGATCCCCTAGAACTGCTGTTCCAGTCAGCCCCGAAATGTGTGTGTTGGGAACTGAACTCCTGTCTGCAGTGCAGTAAAGTGCTTGTAACCCCTGAGTGATCTTTCCAGCCCCCACTTTGTCTCTTTTAATTTTCCTCCTAATAAAGTTGCAGTGGGCCAACTTTGACATGTGTCTTCTGTTTACTATTTATTTATTGAAAACAGAACCTCAGAAGTATTGTTGAATCCAAGAGTCTGTGCATTGATAGTTTTCCTGCTAATGATTTTCTTTCTAAGGTGTTCCAAATTGCATACCAATCATAAGCAAGGGTTTTACTCACTAATGTTAGAATGGGAAGCTTATACTCTTTAAGTTCACTCCAGTAGATCAGCAGTGTCTGGTCAGTGTTAGGTCTGCCAGTCATGGGAAAGACAGGGCCTCTCTGAGAATGCTATTTCCATTCAGTTTCCATTTTCACAGTCATTTCCAGTAGAAGCAGTGTTGACACAAAAAGGTTGCCCAGAACAATTTTTAACCCTTAAAGAGGGGCTTCAAGGATCAATGAGGTGATACAGTAGGTAAGGGTGCTTGCCACCAAGTATGGCTACCTGAGTTTGATTCCTGGGATCCACAGGGTGGAATGGAAAGAGAGAACCAACTCTGGCAAGTTGTCCTCTGATCCCTATACACATGCTGGGGCATATGTGCAAACATACAATAAACACAATGTATTTTTTAAAAAAGGTGCTTTAAAAGTGATGTGGCTTTTAATTTGTAGCCTGCTTAAGGGCAAAGGGGTCTGTGCCGAGGAGGGTGGATTAGAAAAATAGCTGTCCCCTGAGTATGGCCATTCCCAGCTGGGCCACCCTCAGTGGGTCTCTATGTACAAGTCCAAGAACCCCAGGTTTCTTACCTGCGGAACAGGCTTGTGTAATATAATCTTCAGACATTCTGGGCTTGCTATGAAAGTAAAACGCTTCTCTGTCCCACGAGGCTAAGAAAGGGTTTTTGTGAAAGCCATGTCTTAAGCTGGGCATTTTCGTTCATGCCTATGATCTTTAGCACATTGGAGGTGGAGGCAGAAGGAGCAAGAGTTCAAGGTTTATCTTTGGCTACATATCAAGTCATCAAACTGAAGGTCAGCTTGGGCTACAGGAAACGCTTTCTTCCTTCATCCCCCACAGAACCTGTCTGCTATTGTTATTGAAGCAGGGTCTCGTATAGACTATGAAGATGGCATCAGACTGGCTATGTAGCTGAGGATGACCTAGCTCCAACTCTCCTTACCTCGCTGCTGAGATTACAGATGGGCACCATCACACCTGGTTTATTGAGTGCTGGGGTTCGAACTCAGGGCCTTGTGTAAGCTAACCAAGCACTTTGCAGACTGAGTTACAATCCCAGCTAGATAGGCTATCTTGGTCCCTGCAGATCCAACGGTTCTTTGGTAGGAGGACCACTGCTTGGATACAGAGAAAGTGAGCAGTGGGAATGGTGTGGGTTGGCATGGGATGCTATGAGCGGCCATTACACAGCAGCCCAAAGACACCTGTTACCCGAGTGTTGGAGACAAGTCCAAGCTGGGTTTCAGATAAAGTGCTGAGAAGCATGTTGAGTGCAGTACTAATAGGCACACTTCTGTAGGCCGGTGCCGCAGTTAGGGGAGAAGGACCATTTAGTGGGCATATCCTGAAACCTGAGGTTCATTTTTGTATCTCTTAGAGCTGACACATGGAAGGCACTTAGCGACCACTGTACAGATACCGCTCCTACTCACAGATCAGCAGGGTAAGTGTCTTCCGACCTGGAGCACACCATCCTTTGCTATTTTCTGAACAACAGTGGTGCACAGTGATGCCCCACACTGTTCCTGGCTTATGAGAGTTGCTGTCAGTGTGCCCCCATTTTCTGTAGCCCCCCCAGTCTCTCCTCACAGCACACTTCATAATGGTTTCCTATCCCCATCCTCACTGGTTTTCTTTCTTCTTTCTTGGCTTAGGGAATAGTTGTGCACACAGTGTTCTAATTTCAACCTTTTTATTTGCTTTGTTTTATGGTATTAAAAAATTAGCATAGCCCCTGCCTACCTGTCTGTGGGCTGTCTTGGATTTCTCTTGAGGTTTAGGTGAAACGACAGTGCAGGATGCTACTCCTGTGTTGATGTCCCAACACAATGAGTTCTTATTTATTTGTTTTATTTTTAATATTTTATGTGCATGAGTGGTTTGCCTCCAAGAATATATGTATACCACGTGTATGTACCTGGTGCCCATGGAGGGTCAGAAGGGAGCCTTGAATCCCTTGGGACTGGAGTTACAGGTGGTTGGGAGTTTCTATGTGCTGTTGTGAGCCAAACCTGGGTCCTCTGGAAGAATAGCCAGTGCTCTTAACCACTAAGCCCTCTCTCCAGTCCCCATCAAGTCGAAGGCAATGACAAACATCAATTTGGTATGGGATGGCTTATAAGCCTTGGCAACTACTTTCTCTAATTCCATTCTTAGAAGGCATGATGTAATTGTGTCTCCGAAAGGTGGAGTGGCGTCCCCAGCACCCTGTCACTCAAGGAGATGAGCTACTTCTGTACCAGGCTGAGTCCTCAAGTCTAGGTCAACTTGCTTTCCAGCCTCAGCTCCTGTCCCTGCCCCAGAGGCCCATGAATACTTGCCAGTTTCTGGAGGAACTGAAACGTATCACCTGAGGTGGGTACAGAAGACCCATTTCCCTGCTGGTCTCGATCCTGCTGAGTTCCATCTGTGTCTTTCCTTGGTGTGAGGAAGCCTAGAGGGGCGGCTGGAAGTGTGGGTCCCTTATGTTGACCATTCTCAAAAGAGCGAGGGCTGGTCCTGGAGTGAACCTCTCTTTTTGAAGTCTGTAGTGGGAGGTGATCTCATGGGGGAGCAGGTCTCCAGAGAAGAGGGAGGTTAAAGAAAGCCAGACTGGGAATGACCTCGCCACCCTGGCCTCTCCCTCCTGACCTCCATCCATCACCCCTCTCTCCCCCAGTGTCTCCAGTCTCCCGCGGATGACGGTCTCCTCCTTTCTTTTCTCTTTAGCATCAGGGAAGATGACTCAAACACAGCCTCAGGGCACCAAAGGCATCCACAAATTGGTCCCAATCCCAGCTAATGAGGAAGGCAAGAGAGGAGACTGGCAGGCTGGGTCCTGTGGCTTTGGGCTGCCAGAGGAGGGGAGGAGGCAGCCAGCTAGGCCCTCCTCTGACCCCACACAGCTCCGAGGCCCCAGGCCTAAGCCTCAGATCAGTTTTTCTAACTTGTCTTCTGTTCCAAACCAGTAAATAAACAGTTCTTGCTCCAACCACCCCCCCACCTCCTCCTTCCCATGAACACACTTTCCCATGCATGCTCAGGCAACACTGGTTGGCTGGGCCAGAGCTCCAGAGCACATGTCTTAGCAGCCAGAAGTTCTTAACTCTCCACTCTAACGAGTTCTGGGCCTGAGGGCAAGCCTCTCAGCCTCCCTAAGCTTCAGTTTTCTCATCTTTGAAAACTGGTCACTAAGGTTTGAAAGAGCTGTGAAGAGACACTAAGGTCAGAAGTGGAAATCACAGACCTATATGGTGGTGCACACTTGAAATCCCAGCACTTGAGAAATGGAAACAGGAGGATCAGGAGTTCAAGGCCATCCTTGGCTACGTAGGGAGTCTGGGGCCAGCCTGGGCTACTTGTCTCAAAAACCTAAGACAAATAAATAAACAAACAAAATGCTTGAAAAATGCATATTTAGCTGGCCACGGTGGCTCGTGTCTATAATCTCAGCATTCCAGGGGTTGAGACTGGAGAAGCACCGTGAGTTCCAGGCTGTCCTAAACCACCTAGTGAGTTTCAGGTCAGCTGTGGCTCCAGAGTGAAAGTCTGTCTAAAAAAAAAAAAATGGATCCTCCTCCAAGACATGTGAATTGCCTGGAACCAAACCCTTCAGGAAGTGGTAGCTTTTATTATTTCAAACAACCTCCTTCCTCTAACTCCACCCCTGCCATCCAACACACACACACACACACACACACACACACACACACACACACACACACACACACACACACACACTCTTAACGGAGTGGGCAACAATAACCACACAAACCCAAGACACATTTTCCAGTTCACTCCCATTCTGTTAAAATTGATCCCTCTGTAAAGGCTTGTAGTGCGAGGACCCCGCCCTCCTGGAGCAAACTGCAGCCTCAGCATCACAGAGGACAGGCTCCTGAGGTCTCATGGGCTCAGCCCACTCCTTCAAGTGATGTGGGGGGAGGGGAAGGGGGCAATACTAACCAAATAACGGCTCGAGGGTCTTCTGAAGTCTTTCAGGCTAATTCTCTCCTCTCCCCATCACCACGTAATCTCCTCTAATTTAAGGTAGTCTCCTCGGTTGATAAACTCAGCTAACTTCCCCCCTTTTTTTTTCACGCCCGGCTTGAAGTCGGAAATTATATTGGTAAGTCTCACTGTGGATGTTATTAATGTGCTTAATGGGCACTCAAGGCAGTTTAAAGATCTTAGCCTTTGCGCTGTGCCTTTATCCCACCCTGGGGGTAAATAATGGAGATGCTAACACAGTCTGTAAAGGGGAAGGAGCAGAGGTGGCCTGCCTGCTTCACAGGGGCAGGATGCTTTGATGGCCTGTCTGCAGGCAGGGGATGGAATCAGAGTTTTTATACCCCTTTCAAAAGGCCAATTCTTCCAACACAATGCACATTTCCAAGTTGTTTTTAATTTGGCATGAAAATGTCTTCTTTAACTTAGACTAGAGCCAGTAGAGTTAATGGAAAACACACATCTGGGCAGCTGTGCTCTTCCAAGTGAGGAGGTGAGCAACAGGGAAGACCAGAAGTGTGGTGAGAGATTAAAGATAAGTGTTCTCGGGGTCACATCAGCCTACTCAAACTCTCAAAATGAACCCATCAAACTGTGGCTTCCTTGAACGACTGTAGGCTCTTTCATTTTCCTCTTTGGAGGTGAAGGTAGGGGTACTTCTGCCATGTGGGTGCCAGGGATCAAACTCTGGCTATTAGGCTTTAAGGCAAGTGTCTTTACCCACTGAGTCATCTTATCAGCCCCCAAGACAGTTAACCTTCCAGGGAGCTTTAGTACTTGGTTTCAGGCTGTGGGGAGCAGTCTTGTACTCTTTATTGCGCTCAAATGAGTTTCTGGCTAGTCTCTCTTCTGTTGCAGATGCTCTTCATGGCTGACTTGTGACAGGAGTATGGGGACAGGGCATCTGGCAGAGGTCAGTGGAGTTGGCTTCGAACACACCCATGCCAAGATCCCCCCAACAGTCTGTTTTCATCCCCCTTTCTGGCCAGCTTCTTAGTACATGAACTCAATTTTAGCATGAATTTGTATCTAAGACAAAGTCATAGTAGCTGCAGTAGGACAAATGTGAGCTGCTAGTGACCTTGCTGTGAATGCCACGGGTCCCACTGGAGGGTTCTCTGTGTAAGCTCAGCCCGTCATTGTGTTGGCCTCGAGTTTTAGTCATACTTTTATCATGCTGTGGTTTGTATATTATTCTTTTTAATTGCTCTTTCAGGCTGACGTGTAATCTGAGGAACCCTAGGGTCTATGAATTCCTTGAGATTGTCTGTAAAAAATGTGCGTGCTATGGTTTTCATCAAAGGGATCTCAGAGGCTAAAATTTGAGTGATCACGTATCTGGGTGTATGTGAGACAGTTCCAGTTTGCACCACCAGTTGCTTTGGTATTGTCAATAGCAACTCTTTTCACTTATAAAAGTCTTGGGGGCTGGTGAGGTGACTCAGTGGGTAAAAGCCATTGCCTCTAAGACTGATGGCCAGAGTTTGATCCCTGGGGCCTCCATCTCCTGTCAGAAAAGCAGTTCCTGTAAGCTGTCCTCTGCCCTTCACACCTATGTTAGGTTATCTGGTGTGGGGCTGGTGATGTAGCTCAGTTAAGAGAGTGCTTGCCTAGCATGCACAAAGTTCTGGATTTGATCCCTAGAACCACATAACCTGGTATAGCGATCTATGTCTGAAATTCTAGAACTTGAAAGGTAAGGCAGGAGGATCCAGAAGTTCAACATTATTCTTAGATACACAAAGAATTCAAGGCCAGTTGGGCTACTCATCTCACAGGGATGAGGAAGAAAAGAGATAGATAGATAGATAGATAGATAGATAGATAGATAGATAGATAGATAGACAGAGAGATAGACTGTTGGTATAGGTAATAAATTCATTTTCGTTATTTACAGATTTCCTGTTTATGAGCTTGCCATTGCTAAGCTCATATGTAAGCCCCGGTGAACTCTCCTGGTCATTCAAAGTGTGGCTTTCACTTGCTCATCAGGTGCATTGCAGCAGAAGTCAAACCTGGGGACTTTGCTTTCTTCTCTCAGCTCTTGTACTGTAAACAGGCATCCTTTTCACGGTCTGTGCAGTACCACTATTTTTTTTTTCATTTGTGTCTTTGATGGTGGTTTTACTATTTTCAATGGACTCCACATGTAGTGCTGCCTAGTGCTCCCAATTGTGAGCATGCTGTGACATGCTCACAGAGAAAATGCATGTGCTAGATGAGCTTTGATGAGTTGTGATGCTGTTAACCATGAGTGCGACATTAATAAAATCATGAGTTAACAGCATAGTGAATAAGATGCCATCTATGTATATTGAAATATCACAATATATCCCATAAATATGTACAATTATTATATATCACTTAGATATACACAACATGAGTGAAGAGATTATGGGAGCTGGCTTGTGGAGGTCAAGAAGTCCTGTGATCTGATGTCTAAAAGATGGAGACTGAAAGGAAAAAAAAGGCCAAGATTAGGATTCAATGAATTTGAAGGCCTGAGAATTGTTAAGAGTCAGAGTAAACCCAGGTATGAATTACAAAGGCCAAGGCCAATAGGGTTGGTGACCTAGACCAGGGAATGTTGGATGTTAGTTCAAGAAAGCAATAAAGTTCACCCTTCCTCAAGACTGTGTCCTCTTCTGGCCCTCAACAGATTGGATGATCGCAGCCTGCAAAGTGATTGTGTTCATCACCTAGGCTTTCAATTTAGTCACTCCTGCCAATGTGGGCATCATCTCAGGATGTCTACAGAGATGAAAGTAACACCCTGCACACTGTCAATAAGTCATATGTTTTCTGTTTGCTACTTATACATCAGTAAAGCTGGCAAAAAAGTAGAAACAAACAAGCAGCAAAGCACTAATCTGTCCTGGAAATCCCCTCTAATGCACCTGCCACTGATGTTTGACTGGAAACCTGGGTGTTTCTCAGCTTAGTGAAGTTGGCACACATAGTTAAATATGAACAGTTCACTCTCTGTCAATACGCCACTAAGACACAGATCCTTAACCTGTAATCTCTCATTACAGACAACAGGGTCATATTCCCACTTGACATCTGTCCTCATACCACAAAAAAAAAATGTACCAATCCCTTCCCCAGAAGGGAGTGTAGTCCTTGAGTGACACTTGCTTCTCTCCTGATAGCCTATAACTTACACAGTATACTATGAGATTAATAATGCTCAAATGGGATTATTTGAGCATTACTTGGCAGATGGGAGAAAGCCATCACACGCTATGTTATGTGGTAGAGGGATAAGAAATGAAAGCAAACAGGTATGTTTGTATATGGATATATATACACAAAAATGCATGAATAGCAAAATGAGAGAATCTGCAGAATGGCTAAAGTTCTCATTTCTGTAGCTGGGCGTGCTTTTGTAAGTCGGTATGTTTTACTGCTGTCCCACCTGTGTTCCCTTTACGCTCAGCAAGCACCTCAGGTGGACATAGTTTTAATTCACAAGGGTAACCCAGATCTTTGTTTCTAAAGGGTGTAGACGGGCTATTGTTTCCAATTGATTTTCCCCCATAGGGCTCCCAGGTACAAATATCCAGCTGAAAGTGTTCTTGTATATTCCGTAAATATTTTTTTAACTCTATTGTGTAATAATAGTGCATTTTCCTCTTGCTAATCCTGGTCAGCAACCCTAGGCAAAACACCATAGCCACTCCTTGCCCCCCTCTTTTTTTTCCCTGTTGACTGGCAGGTATGAGGAACCCAAAGTGTCTGGATGGCCGCAGTCTTACCTTCTAGTTCAACAGAATCTCTACCGTGTCTCTTCTGTAACATTCCTCTCTCTGAGGCTAAGCTCTGGAGGCCAATGTGATGTCGGAACACAAAGCCATGGCTTTGACATTGGGTCACTAGGTGCAGTCAGGTGTGGAGCCGTCTGCAATCTCAGCTCTCAGTGACCGGACTCATGTGTTAGAGTTTTGATCTGAAGTATCGCCTGGAGGCTGTGTGTTAAAGGCTTGGTTGTCAGCCTGTGACACCACTGGCCAGGATTGGAACTTTTAGGAGACAGGGCCTCATGTGTGCCTGTGTTAGTGTGTGTGCATATGTACACACATGTGTACTTACCTGTGCCTGCACGTATGAAGCCTGAGACTGGCACCAGCTGACTTTCTTTATTGATCTCCATCTTACTTTTCTGAGACAGAGAAATGAGCCCAGATCTTGCTATTTTGGTTAAACAGGTTGGTTAGCCAGCCCCAAGAATCTTCCTGTTTTCATATTCCCCCAGTGCTAGGGTTACAGGTATATACCAGCACATGTGGCTTTTATGTCAGTTCTGGAGAATCCAAACTCAGGCACTGAACTGTCTCCCCAGTTTTTATTTCCCATTTCCTAATGCACAAGGGTTTTAACAATAAGTCTAGAATAGTTTCTACTTCTTGTTCACCAAGTCTAGTCAGTAGGATGTCATCAATGCAAAGGACCAGTGTGATGTCTTGTATTAGGGAAAAGATACCAAAATCTCTGAGAACTAACTCATAGCATAGATCTGGCGGACTGATTCGCTCTGAGGCTAAAACCGTGAACGTGTACTGCTTTCGCTTGCCAACGGAACTCAATCGGCAGGTTTTCAAACAGGGATGGATTAACATGTACTTGCCAGACTCCCAGCTGTGTTCGAGGTCCTATGCGATGTGTTAATTTGCTCAACTTATAATACCACATCTGAAAGAACAGAAGCAATCGGGGCCACCACGTGACTATGTTTACAACAATCCCCTGCCATTTTCTAATGACCCATCCACCTTCTTCATGAGCTGTGTAAGCGTTGGATGAGAATGTGATGGAAATCATTAACTGGACTCTTCCAAGCCCTTGGTAAGGGTGCTAACATCTGCCATCCTTCAGGAAGGTAAAATTGCTTTTGATGAACCATTTTTGATGAACCAGAGGCAGTTTTAATGGCTTCCAGTGGTCATTCCTAACCTTAATAGCCCTCATCTGTCACAGGGCAGGGAATGAATTTAGAGATTGTTGGCAGCTAAGTGTGACTATTTCTTTTTCTTTAAAAAAAAAGATTTATTTATTTTTTATGTACACTGACATTTTGATGGCGTATATGCATGTGTGAGGGTGCCAAATCCTCTGGAACTGGAGTTACAGACAGTTGTGAGTTGCCATGTGTGTGCTGGGGATGGAACCAGGGTCCTCTGGAAGAGCAGCCAGTGCTCTTAACCACCAAACAATCACTCTAGCTCAAGTGTGACTATTTCAATTATGTTTTTTAGAACCTGGAAAAGAAACTACAGGGAAGGCTTGGGTACTTCCTAAATCCACGTAACGTGGATCTGTAAATCTCCACTGACCCCTTTAATTCTGTAAGATCCAGCTCTGACTGGAAGGTTACAGGGATGTTTTCAACTTTCTAGGCCCAGGGTCAGTTTAGAGCCAGTGTCTAGTAGTTCTCTCATAGATCTGCTTATTTTCTTGATCTCAATGCATGATTGCCTTGATGAGAGGACACAGGTACCTTTGTTAAGGACTGGGAGGAAAATTAAGAAAATCAAATTTCAATAGTATACCAGGGTCCTCTTTTGAAGGGTTCTGGTCTCCCTTTTATTCAAGGAATTCTAAGGGTATAAACTGGTTCAAGTTTGGAAATTGAAGGGTGATGATGTTCTGAATTTTATTTTGTCTTTGTTTTTGTTGTTGTTTAAGACAGGGTCTCATGTAGCCCAAGCCAGACTCAAACTCACCATGTAGCTGAAGCTAGCCTTGAATCATTTCTGCCTCTACCTCCGGAAATGCTAGGAATATAGACGCATACCATCTCACTTAGCTTGAGTTTCTATTTTATGGGATGAGTTAGGCTTGACTTAGAAGTCTCTGTGCACCGAACTAGTGGGAATTTAATGGGTTTCTAAAAGTATTGGGATTTACCAGGTCACACAGGTGGTCTGCATGAGCCATCCCCTTTGGATTGCCACTTGGATTCTGTTGTCTCTTAAAGTAATATCTTGCCTTCAGCAGAGGGGTGACACCACTTGGCCGCTGCTCACACTGGGATCTGCCTATTCCCAATGCAGTTAGATTTTCCAACTGAGTGGCTACAATTCCCATTGTAGGGTCCTCTGGCAGAGAAGAACCATCCCAGAGCTCTTGAAGGACACTGCCCTTCCTTTCACAAATGCACTTCTCCAAGTATTGGTGAAAGATCTTCTGGACCCTCCTAGTGTGGGTAAGTAGGTCTTAAATGACAAATTTGCTCTGAGTCTTACTTCTCCAACCTTCAACTTTTTCTTCTTCATTAAACAAAGGGGGTGAGAGCTAAGCATCTCATGTTTAGTCATGGCAGTGGCCCATCTTTTGATCTAGATTTTGACCTGCCAGACCATCAAACCATTAGAATCCTCTCTAACTTTTGCTTAGTATATCCATAGAAATAAATTAATAAATTCAACCCATCCAACTTTATATTCCCTTCACAATTGTCACACGTGCTAATTACTCTGTGCTGGTTTGAATGAGAATGCTCCACATAGGCTCATACATTTGAATGGTTCCCAGTTGGTGGACAGTTTAGGAAGGATTAGGAGGTGTGGTCTTGTTGGAGGAGGTGTGTCACTGGGGCTGGACTTTGAGTTTTCAAAAGCCAATGCCTGGCCCATTCTTGCCCTTTCTCTGCTGTGTGCTTGTGTCTCAGAGGGAAGATCTCAGCTACTACTCCAGCTCCAGGCCTGCCTGTCTGCCACCATGCTTTCTGTCATGATTATCATGGGGCCTCTAAAACTGTAAGCAAGCTTCCAATTAAATGCTTTCTTTTATAAGTTGCCTTGGTCATGGTGTCTCTTCACAGCAATAGAGTGGTAACCAAGACACACTCTTGAACATTCTCCCAAAGTTTCTTCTTTATAAATCAGAAAACTCAGGACCAGGGATGTAACTCAGTTGGTAAAATGCTTGCCTAGCATGTTTGAGGCCCTGGGTAACATCCCTAGTGCCATGAAAACCAGGTATGGTGGTATATGCCTATAATCCCAGCTCTTGGGACATGAAGGCAGAAGGATCAGAAACTCAAGCGCATCCTTGGCTATGTATTAGGTTGGAGACCAGTCAGGGAAATAGTAAGAGTCCTTGTTTCAGAAAGAAAAGTTTAGAAAACTCAAATAGTCTTTTGGAGTGGAGTATCCCTTATGGGCCACCATTTGTGAGACTTTGGTGAATTTATAGGTCCAGAAGAAAGAGGGCTGGAGGGGGGAATCTGCAGAGGGTCAGCATTGTCTTGCTTGGTAGCTGGTCCAGAGGAGGGCAGGGTAGGAAAGCAGAATTAATTCCTCAGATAGAAGTGGGAAAGGCCTACTCTGGATGGAAATGTGGATGGCACCGGGAGCACAGGGAACTATCCATATAGACCAAAAAGACCCATCAGAATTTAAGAGCCAAGTGCCCCCACCCTCCTTCTTCAGGGTCTTTCCAAGCTGAAGAGACCCACCTTCCCCAGTCGATGCCCTCAGTGCCCTTAACAACAGACACTGTCCCAAGGTTGGGTGTTCAGGTGCAATGTAACTGCCCATTTGGTTTATCAAAGATAAGGCTTTCTATCAGGGTGTACCTAACACCTTTAAGTCATTTGTTCAGTATTACAAATGCTTGGAGTCTTAATCCCCAAGTTCATGTTTTTTTTTTTTTTTGTTTGTTTGTTTTTTTGAGACAGGGTTTCTCTGTAGTTTTGGAGCCTGTCCTGGAACTAGCTCTTGTAGACCAGGTTGGCCTCGAACTCACAGAGATCCGCCTGCCTCTGCCTCCCGAGTGCTGGGATTAAAGGCGTGCGCCACCACCGCCCGGCTCCAAGTTCATGGTTTTCTTTTACCGCTTTGCCCAATAACATTAAGAGACCAGTTGTTATGTTGTATTTCTTAGTTGTCGGAAACAAGTCAAAATGGTCATATTATAGAATCATTTAGAGCAGTGGTTCTCAAACTGTAGGTCATGACCCCTTTGGCAAACCTCTATCTCCAAAAATATTTACATTGTGATTTCTAACGGGAGCAAAATTACAGTTATGCAGTAGCAACGAAAATCATTTTATGGTTTGGGGGGGAGGAAATCCCCCACAACATGGCAAACTGTATTAAAAAGGTTGCAGTATTAGCAAGGTTGAGAACCACCCATTTAGAGCCTTGCTTCTTATAAATGGCTGGTGGGGACTACTAGGGACATGTGGGGTAATACTTCTTTGTATCTACAAGTAGTTCTGCCCGTGGATTATCACTGGCCACTTCACTGTTGGCAATAAGATATTAACATCTTCAACCATGACCATATTGGAGAGGCAATTCCAGGAACCCAGAACTAATTCAGAAAGTGTAAATGTGCTGTTCTGCATACTAAATCTTATATTAGTCAAGGTATTCCCGAGAAGCAGAATCAATAGGGATTATGTATTTGTATGTAATATGGCCTGGCTTGTGTAGTTACGGAGACCAACAAGTCCTGAAATTTATCATCTGCAAGCTGCAGAACCTAGAAATATGATGGTGTTGTTCAGCCTGAGTCCAAAGGCTTGAGAACTAGGGAGTGCATGACATAAGTCTCAGTCTGAAAGTTTGTGAATCAGATGTGCTCATGACCAAGGCCAGAGAAGATGGATATCTCAGTTCAAGCAAAGAGAACACATCTGATGTTTCTCTGCCTTACTTTTATGGGTGGGACTTGTGTTTATATCCTCAATGGATTGAACAATTCCCACCCACAATATTTAGAGCAGAACTTGTTACTTAGTCTACTAATTCAAACGCTAATCTTTTCCAGAAAAAGATGTGCAGTTATAGCAAGAAAAAGTGATCTACCAAGCTATATGGTCATTTTCTGGCTTAGTCAGATTGACTTATAAATTCACCCATATTGGTTTCTTTAAACAGAAACATCAGGTACATTGTGGTTGGATAGGATAATGGAAATGTGACCAAACCAGGCACTGCTTCCTGTAGATCAGATGTCTTAATATCTGCATATGTGGGCAGCTTTACGGAATGTAAAATGAGAATTTGCTGATTAGCCCCCTCTTGCTAAAATCCACTGTTCTACAAGGCAACCAGACACCAGTCAGCCAGACTTGGTTCTTAACCTACTTTGCTTTCTCAGCAGCTGTAACCTTGAGTTATCCCTTTCCCCAGCGGCCACCTGTCCGCTGCTCAGCAGGATGGGAAGGATATAACTGGGGTTCTTCCTCATTTGCCCAAGTTGAGGTGTCCTTCTTGGGGGAGTAAGCTCTAGGTGGCAGTGGAGACCAACCGTGGATTGTACTTGCAGGTGCCTTCTTGTATCTGGACTGGGCTGGCCTCTCCATGGGTCTGCTTGTGGTCTTGATGGCGGCCTTCCTTCCCTCTCTACTCCTTGCTTTCCTTCAGGGAGCGCCCTTCCAACTGGACAAGTCCTCAGTCTTGAGGAACCCAGTGACTAGACCTCCTGAGGAAGAAGAGAGGGCCAAACACCAGTGACTCTGATGAACTCTGGGGCCCAGCAATGGGGAAAGATTGTCACTTGGACCGCTCCTCCACCACCAGTTGTGCAGCCTCCTTCCAGCAAACAAAGTCAATCACTTACAACAGGCAATGATATAATCACCCTTTCAGGCACCCTTCCTTTCTTTTTTTTATAAAGAAAAGGCCCAGGAGCAGGGGGCAGGATGGCTTTTGAGCCCTGCTTTTGCTGGAGCCCAATTCCGCCCAGAGAGGATAGCCCATGGTTTTCTTTTCACAATTAGCAAAGCCACGGTGTCATTGGTGTTGTTCTGCTTCTCGCCCAGACACAAAGAATCTGGACATTGTGTCCCGGGGCACATGGAGTCCCTCTCTGGTAGCATCACCCCCCGGGGAAACACCTAGCACTGTTTTACAGGCATACCTGACATCCTCACGGCAAATATGTGAATCAATAAGAAAAACCAGGACGACAGAGGAATTGGGGTTCTCCCATACTAAGTGCCAAAGAGAGTTGGGTGCTGTACTACGTCCTTCAATAAATTACCCATTTCTAATGCCGGCTTTGCCAGTTAGCTACTGTCGCTGTTGAAAAGCAGTTGTGGAGCCAGGAGTGATAATGCACACTTGAAATTTCAGCACTTGGCGGTCGAAGCAGGAGGGTCAAGGATCTCAACAAAGGCCAGCCGCGGCTACATGAGACATTTTCTTAAAAATCCCAAACCACAACAATGACAATACATGACATGGAAACCGAGGCAGGGGAGATTGCTCACTGGGGAAGAACACTGCCGCCCGTGCAAACATGAGAACCTGAGTTTCCATTCCCAGCATCCTGCCCCTCCCACCACTTTCAGAGAGGAACCCTACCTCAAGGGAGTAATGCCAAGAATGACAGAGCAGGACACTACTCCAGAGTCTTCTGGTCTCACTACAGATGTACATCTACACACACACACACACACACACACACACACGTGCATGCACACACATGTACACACACATGTGCACACACACACTACTTAAAAAAGTAAAATAAAATATAAAATAAAAAGACATGGACAGAGGTAAGACTTTTGCCAATGGTCACTCTGTAAGTCAACAGTTGTGTGAAAATTTTGGAATTTTCTCATTCTGTAATGTATCATTTTTACTTCTCCGCAGTAATTTTGAGTAAAAGTTGTTTTTGGGTGGTGGGAGTGTGTGTGTGTGTGTCACGTGCTCTGACTCCCCAGGGAATTTTGAGAAGCAAAACAGATCTTCTAGCAACAGGGAAACTTCTAGGAGGTCAGGGTTCCAGTGGCTTATCTGCAGATCATTACAGAAGCAAGAGTGGACCTCCAAATGAGTTGTTTCCCCTGCCGGCCCCTAATGGCCCGCAGGCTGCTGAGTGTGGAAGGCCATCCTCTTAGCCCTGCTGGCGCTTTACTGCTTTCGAACTCCCTTTGCAGAACAGGGGCACAGTTGCAACACTCTTTTGCTTGGCCTCAGGACAACTTTTCCACTGTCACCGCCCTGTAGCCTCAGCTGGCACAGAAATTCCAAAATAAATGAACGTGTTGTAAATCGGGAGAAAATATTGTGTCCTTGTGGGGTTGATGTTGATTGCAGCTCAGAGGCTCAGGCGGCCATGACCACAGCTCAGCCTGCATATTTCTGTACCCAAACACGCAGAGGGCCTGCCCAGGCCAGGATTTCTGCAGACATCTCCATTCAGGCTTCTTAAAGGTGTGCGGGAGCTGACAAAGTGCCGTTGATCAGAAGCCCCCAGGCAGGCCAGGGGCCCGGGGTGTCAGAGCCAGGCTAAGACAAGACGCAACAGTCTTCACCGAGCGAAGCGTCTGGGCGCTGAGGCCTGACGATAACACTTTGGCAAGAGGTAGCCCTGGAACAGCACGCTGCTGGCCTCAGGACTGGCCCTCAGGCCCCGGTTTAATTGAGGCTGGCATGAACCAGTGAAAGCCCAATGGAATGAGGCTTCAGGGAGGGGTGGGGTCCGGCTGGCTTCTCAAAGAATCTGTCTGTAGGCTCTGAGGGGCTTGAGAGTCTGACTACCCAGCGTCATGTTGCTAGGGACGTGAATATTTGAAAACAATTTATTTTTAAACTAGAAATTATTTATTTAAAATTAAAAAAATTATTTAGACAGGGTTTTTGTTTTCTAGCTCAGGTTGTCCTTGAACTCACAGTTTTTCCAGGTCTCAAGCTCTTGGGCCATCATCCTTCACCAAAATATCCTTTGAAGTACAGGGAGCCAGAGGGAGATGAAGGAGGATGCTAGTTTGTCACAAAGCACTCCTTATTCCTTTGCCTTAAGTACCAGACCTAACTTTTTCTAATCAGCACACAGATGCCAGTGTGGGCTACCTTTCCAGTATTTTGAATAAGACAGTTATTATTATTAGTTATTATTACTGTTATTAATAGTAACCCACAATTTCTGTTTTAAAATATTGGCTTACCAACTAAGGAATGCTGAGAACAGGAACCTGTACACACAAGCAGGATGCATAGTGTTGTTATACACACAAACATATAACAGCATATATATGTATATATATATGTACACACACATGTATATATATATATACATATATGTATATGACAACTATTAAAAAAAGGGGCCATGAATTTGAGAGAGGGCAAGGGGGTACATGGGAGGGGTTGGAGGAAGGAAAGGGAGGGGGAAAACGATGCAATCATATTATAATCTTAAAAAATAGAAAAATAATACAATAAAAAATTGGCTTCTTTTCCAATCATGTGACTTCTGATATACCTAGTCTTGATCTCTTATGACTCTGGCAGCAGGGAGTGGGACTTGCTCTTGATCTACCAATCACAGTAGTGCATTCTGCATTTGACTCCCAGGTGGATCTATCAGAACTCTGCCCTGAGACTTTTACCCCTCCCCCCACCTGCCTTGAAACTTTGGATTTAGAGGAGAAAGTAGGTTAAAGAGCTCAAAGAATATAATTGGGAGTTAACAGGTAACTGTCTTTTTTATTGTTTAGGGAAAGGTCTATTTGCAAAACAGGAAAGAAGGAAGCTAACAAGAAATGTTGGGAAAAAGTGAGAAAAGGCCACAGGATCAAGCTTGAAGCATGGAAGGGCATGGTTTATCCTTATGTCTTCTGGGTGGATGGACCTCGTTGCCTATATCCTCCCCTGAGATAGCTCTGATCATCCTAGAACCCACTATGTAGACCAGGCTGGCCTTGAACTCCAGAGATCCACCTGCCTCTGCCTTCTGAGTACTTGAATTAAAGAGGTGCACCACTACACCAGGCCTCCTCTCTTCTTTTCTTTTTTTTAACCCTAGTTTGACTAGTTTGAGCTAGTCACTGTAAGAGTCCTGTCTAGAACAAAGGTAGTTCCTCAGTTTTCATGATCTCTGCAGATTCCTGGATCTGAGAATGCTCAAGTCCCTTTTGCAAAATGGCATAGCATCTGCTTTTAACCCACACAGTCCTGTCATGCACTTTAAGTTAGCTCTAGATGACATGTGTCACACAATACAATGCAAATGCTATGCAAATATTTGCTGTACTGTATTGTTTAGGGAATAATGGCAAAGGGAAAAGCCAGAGTGTGTTCGGCAACAGATGCATTTGTTTTTCCAAATATTTTTTCTGGCTGCTTGGTTCAATCTGTGGACGTAGACAATGCAGACGGAAAGGATTTGCCATACTGGTGTGGCTGAGCCTTGGCCAAATCATAGAAAACATAATAATGAGGGGGAGAAAGGAGGCCTTGGGAAGGGGATTATGGAAGTCAGTATAGGAAAATCATGCATGAAGCCTTCTGTGGTCCCACATCTATACAGTGGTGTGTGTGTGTGTGTTAAATGTCTATTCTATACCAGGCTAGAGCCATGAAAACGAATAATGTGAAATCTCTGCCCCAAGGAGCTCTAAGTCTAGTTTGAAAAATAGACAAATGGAGGCTTGGGGAGACAGCTTGGTCGGTAAGGCCTGGCCTTACAAGCGTGAAGACCTGAGTTCGGAGCCCTAGAGCTCACTTTAAAAGGCAGGCAGAGTGTTTTGTGCTTGCAATTCTAGAGGCTAGAGATTGGAGGCAGAGCCAGGCAGATTCCTGGTGTTCACTGGACAGCTAATCTAGCCGGCTTGTTGAAATCCTAGGCAAACAAGAAACTATGCCTCAAGCAAAAGGTTGAGAGACAACATTTAAGATTGTCCTCTGACTTACTGTACACACACATACACACACACACACACACAAAGTGGGGGACAATGATGATACATGCTATTATAATTGAAGATTAGGATTAGATGCAATTCTATGACAGGACTGGCACCCTGGAAACATGGACAAAGCCAGCTCACTCAGGTGCAATGGAAAATCTGAGACTTCTGAGAAGAGGTAGGAGCTTAGCTGGGTCCTAAGAGGCAATGGTCCCTGAGGTATGGTGTAGATGGGGTTGTGTTTGACAACTCTCCACTACAAGCAAATACACTAGTATCATACGGAGCACCAGAGAGGAGCTGATGGATGCTGTACTGAGATGCACAAGATAAAGGAGAAAGAATTTTAGTTCCTCTCCAAGGAAAAATTCTCCAACAGGCAGAATTAGAAAAGAGATAAAACAAAGGAGCCTATAGGTCTAGTGTTAAACTCACCTAACATGCATTGTGGGTTTTTTTTTTTTTTAGACCATCTCTGGTGTGTTCTCAAGTGGCTGAATGACAAGACCAAGGGTCATTGGGCATGAAGACAGGGAGCCTCATGCTTCTTTAAGAGTAGAGTCAGTGGCTGGGGAGATGGCTTAGTGAGCAGCGTGCTTGCTGGACAACAGGAGCACCTGAGTTTAGATCCCCAGCATCTGCGTAAAAGCTAGATGCGGTGGTGTGCTTCTGTGACCACCCCAGAACGGGGCAGAGGAGACAGGCATCTTCCAAGGTCTCTCTGGCCAACCAGTCCAGGTAAAATAAGGAGCCTCAGGCTCATTGAGAGACCTGTCTCAAACAACAAGGTGGAGAAATGATTGAGAAAGACACCCTGACGTAGGCAGAGTTTTCCTGTCCTGACCACCTGGTCCCAAATAATACACAGAGGCTTATACTAATTACAAATGTTTGACCAATAGCTCAGGCTTGTTATTAACGCTTCACCCTGATGTCAACCTCTGCAAGGGTGAACATACCTGTACACATGTGCATACATGCTTACTTTACCCCAACACATAAAGAGTTGAAATAACATAGGCTGAGCTTTAAAAGGAGTTAACTGTGTCTTTAAAGTACTTATTTTGAGTGGTGGGTGGGACACAGACTCCAAATTATTCTAGGTATTGTTACCCATAGTCTTCTACTAATAACATTTTGGTGAACTTCAATATTTTAGGCATTTTAAAGGCTATGTCTGTGTGGGATATATATCTTTTCATAATATGTATATATACATGTATATTTGTAGCTACATGACTATAGGACCAGAACAATGAAACCATTCTAAGTACACGCCAATTGAGTCTGGTTTTGTAAAATCACTTTATGATATTTTGTGTTACTCTTTACATTTTAACAAATAATATATTTTAGTGTCCGTTTAATGTTTTCTTGAGTGGAAGTACCCCACTTCAGGGAGTGCTGTTGAGCTGAGGTCACTTTGAGAGGTCAGAAGATTGACACCTTCGCAACCAGCTTGCTCTGGCTCAGGCTCACAGGGTAGAAGTGTTGAGGGATCACACACACTGCTTAAAATGATGCTTGTTGCAAGCAGAGGCCACTAAATGACTATAGGTTAAATGTTTGCAAGACAGAATCTGTGTTACCTCCTGTGTATCACTCTCTTTTTCAGGGAACAAATTCCTAGAAGAACCAACAGTCTGGATTATTTCCACGCTAATGTTACTGCCTGACCCCCTCCAGGAAGGTGGCATCAATGTCGTGGCAATATGCAATTTCAGAGACACAAAACTGGGGTCTCAACTTGGGATATTGATTGATTGATGGATTTAGCATTTAAAACTTTACTTGATTTTAGAAATCTTATGTTCGAGAAGAATCTCTTGAACTGGGTAAGGGGCCGAGCATCTTTGCTGGAAAGGGCTCTGCCAATGGTGCTGAGGACACAGAGGCGAACAGTGGCCAGTCCCTGGTTGAGCCTCTTATTCTGAACCTGGAGCTAGAAAGGGATTAAGGACATATGACGACTGGATTTAGAAACACCTCTGGACTTACTGAGGTACCACTTTTAGATATGTTTGCGAGGGCATTTCCAGGGGTGGAGACCTGTCCTGAATGCTGGTTGCAGCATCCCATGAGTTAGACTCCTGTACTGGCTGGAAAAGGGGAAATGAAGAAGAGCAACAGAGTTCACGCATTCCGACTTCTTTGCTTGGCTTACTGATCCACGAGGAATCTCAGCTACATGTACCCACTGACATGAACCTGGGTATACCTTCCTTCTG